>JABASF010002168.1:0-16297 GCA_019776145.1 Harlomillsia oculata
AACCTCAACCGCGCTTATGTCCACACAGCATGAGACACATTCAAGCAAAGTGTCACTTTTTTATACCGTAGTACACGTACTTACTACTAAATAGTTAGTTGACTTGCATTAATCCACCATAGGGTTTTGGTTTGAGACAACCTTTTTAGCATCCATTCAATATTCAATGCAGTCACAGTCTTCTTATACTCATTTCATCCAGTCTTTGTACAAAGTGGTCAACTCCGGACTCAATCCATTAGCTGCACAGCAGCACCAAACGTTTTGGGTATTTCGTCCACATTTCCCGTGTCGGAATCTAGTATACTCACAGATTGAGTACTCTAACGGTCCTTTTTGAGTCAACTCACAATGATGATCAACACTTGTTAAAGCATAACAGATTACGATGGTGATGGTGGTTTATTGGTTATAAAGTTATAATATAAACGCTAACTGCACGCATTTTTATGATGTTTTATATTCTCATCCTTGTAGTCACTACTACTGTCATGCGTCCAGTCAAGTATTGTTATGTGTTTATGTCTTTGATGACATTAGGCTTACGGAATACAGTACAAGTAAATAATCATAATAATACTAACTACTGTAAAATAAAATATTTATTCCTATTCTAATCGTCACGATCTCCAGCAATTCATTTTTATTGCATCACAAGGTTTCTTATATATGATTTGATACCCCTTTTGAATCACTATTCGCACGTTAGTGAAGCGCAGTGGACATTCTTTCAATTGAGTATCCCACGCTGATTGGACGTTATTCGTCATTAAAATTCATAATTGACATTTATGCAAATTCCTGTACATACAATTTCACACGAGGATGTATAATAGCAACATAACTAATGAAGGAGTCCTTTTTATTGTTGCAACTCACTCGTAGTAATTAATAAGCACGTCTTTGCGCAACTGTGCTTCACAATGTGATTGGGGTGACGTGCTGACGTTGATACATTCATGCAAGTCACAAAGAATTAATTGAGTGAAAGAGAAAGAGAAACAAAAACAATGCAAAAGGTTAATTTGCGTGTAAGTGGGTATACACTTGTCCGTATAAAGAGAAAAAGGGTGCGGATTCGGGTGAACCAATTTCTCTAAAGGTTTTTATATCCAACTTTATAAATTAGTGGTACAAACTTCAAGTTGTCCTTGTTTTTGTTACTAATAACGAATTCTTGACTGTCAGTCATTCACTATACACACCGCGTTTTTGATTGAAGCACTTTCATCATCATCACTCGAGACGAGAGACGATTTATAAATAGACTCATTATTAATTTTACTGTAACTATCCTAGTGGCAAAGAAATTAGTGTTTTTTTGATTTGTTGGAAATCTTTGAGGGTGTGCATTGTTTGGTCCCACTTGAGCAATGGTGTACGGGGAGCCATGCATTGTTATCACTAAATGCATCAATTTTACAGCTTAATACTTCAAAGGGTTTCTTTCAACTTGATTTTTGATACGAACTTTTCATTGCTATTTTGATTTTTATGGGAAACAAATATCAAACCCTTTGGGTTGTTGGTGCAAATAGCATAAAACAGCTACAACGTTCAATACTATCGCCTTTTCTAATGAAATCGTCTGAAAGACATAGACTTATTAAATGAGTCTTCTTGAGTTGAGTAGCCTGAAGGGACATTCTTGTTTAATCTGCAGATAATGTCATTAGTCTTCTTATAGATCGAAGAAATGAACCAATCTTGATGAGAAAGTAGGCTTGTCGCATTAATTACTACATTCCAATTCTATTTTAGGTTTTAGTACTATGCATTTTTCGCTTTCTATTATTGCTAAAAATAAATAAACAAGCATAGATATGATAATCGCATATTTTTGAATTGGTATAAAATTGCATAAATAATAAAATGAAAACTATAATTTATTTTGTTTTTGTTTCTGTGTATTTTACAGACGTACACCGATAAAGAACAAGGACGAGTTGTCGTGTACATGACAAGTATGGGAGTCGTTCGAGACACATTCCAACGCTGTCAAAAAGTGAAACAGATTTTGCGAACTCTGCTAATCAAATTTGATGAACGGGACTGTTACATGAATCGTTCCGTCCAGTCTGAAGTGCGACATCGACTTCCTAACTTCTGTCACATCAACCTTCCTCAAGTATTCCTCGAAGGACAACATCTTGGCGTACGTTTTCACTTTTTTTTTCTCTCTCTCTTTCAGCAAATCTGGCTCGTTGACAATTTCAATTTCAATCCCATATTATTCCTCTGTAAATGCGAGTCAGTCACTCATTCGGTCAGTCACATTGGTTTTCAAAAATGTGTGCTTTTTTGAAGATTCTTTGTCAGATTGTGTTTTCTACACTGTTTGCACCTTTTGTACGGCAAACATGAACATTTGAGAAGGGAGTTGAGAGAGCCCTGCAACGACATTCCTCAGGTGCCAGTTTTGGCCTCATGAACAGGATTTGTGTGTGTGAGTTCACATTGTCACATGTCAAGTCGAAAAGACAAGACAGAGTCAACGAGCTAGCAATCGCAATCAACCCTCATTTTTTGTACCGTTCACGTTGCGAAAAAAGTGGTTTGGAATTGGGGCATTCTAAACTTAGTTAGGGACCTCGCTTGTCATTTCACATCATGCTGTTGTTCCAAAAGTTCCACATGGGACGCAATTGATAATATATAAATTTTATCTTTTAATGAGCGCACATAAATCTCATGTTATAGTCATTCTATCATTGGATTCGGCTTGTAAGACACCACAGGAAGATTTCGTTTTCTCGCATTTTTGATAAAATCATCACAAAGTACAGTGACAAATTCAAATTTTCACCATCATGATGGTTGAAACGTTTTGAAAATGACCCTGTTTTCAGTCACATTTTCCAGGAATGAAACACTTTCTGCACAGTTGTTTTAATTTGCATTTCAAAGATGAAAATTATTATTACGAGCATACTAAATGAAAAAAAATTATAAAGCTGACATTGTTTACTCCCATTTACCGCATTAAATGCAGAACGATGACATGTCAGATAAATTTATGAGAACGCAAAAACGAGAGCATAAATTCATATTATGTGGTTTGTCAAGGCAAAAAAGCCGTGGACGACGCCGCTTTATGCAAAAATTTGTAGGCTTCCTCATCACCGAACACTGAACACGTGAAGTCTTTCTTGTCCTCACTCCTCAGTCTTCAACATTCCTTAACCACGCGTTTGTTAAGAAAGAAGGGCAAGTTTTTGTTTGCACTTTTTATTCGTAGAAAACAACTTGTTCACGTTCACGCACTCTTCAAATCCTGCCGTATGAATTATGCCATTTAGTAGTATTTTGCATATGCATTTCAAAAAGCTACAGTAATTCAATTCTTCAGTGTGAAATGTAGGTCTCACATAATATACACATGGTATTTAGTCTAGTTAGATGTTACTGACTTGCTGTTGTTAATCTTCTTCGTCTTCTTCTTCTATTCCATTAGGTTGTTTATAGTGAGTGGTTTCTGATTGTCAAAAAAACTTATTGAAATCTAAAGTGTCAAAGGGTACGAACAGGCAGGCAGAGTTAAATGACAAGTATTGATGACGGAACAACATTGCACTGAAAAAACAAGCAAGGTTGCTTTTTACTGCAGGTTTTATGCTAAAAGCTAGCTGTTTAGCTGTCTTCAAAAACTGACAGAATGGCGCCATTTGTCGACATAAAGAGACATTAAAGACACTGTAAAAATGATTTGATTGCTCTTATGCAAACCTTTTGTCATTTTTTTGTGTCCAAAATGCAACATTACTTAACAAACACTAACACTGAGAACACATGAATGCCATTTATCCTATGCTCGGGTACTTAATGGAATGCGAATACGTCAATCAATCAAAAACTTTTAAAATATATAGTTTTTACTCCTGCATTTTGTTGGTTGGCATACTTAACCAGAAATTTTGCATGTTATAACTGTAATGGGCAGACTCCTGTCAAGTCTCTATTACTATAAATTATGGGCGAATATATTTTATGACTTATTAATAAAGCTTGGTTACAATAATTAATTGCGATGTTTATGTTTATGTATTTTACAGGACGCTGAAGTGATTGAAAAATTGAACGAGACGGGAAAATTGCGTGAACTGCTCAGGCCATACAAGGTAAGCGTGACTTTTGTAATCGTTTTATTCTTATAAATAAGTGGTAAATACATTTTGGTACTTTGAAAATCCTTGTGGAGTAGGAATTTATTACAAGTTGACCGCTCAAGTCAGAAATCTCAGAATGACTGGATTTGCGGTAGGTCACGACTTTTGGTCTTCTGGGACGGGAAGTTAACAAGTTAACATATGTGTTGAGTCAGTGTGAACAACATTCCACTTTGACAATAATGCGGGGAAAGGTGGACTCCAACGGTGAAGTGTTCACTACGACACTTTTATATTATACGCAACTCTTTTAAGAATTGCGCAAACATATTCAAGATTCAAGTTTAGTTATCCCTTTTTTGTGATTAGCACTCATTGAAGCTGACAAAAGGTTTGCAATAGGAAAAGTTATTGGAGTGCACTGGCATTATAAACTTGAAACATTTTTGTGTTATTCAAACTGTAAAAACTTGGGAAAAGTCAGTGCAGGTGGTTTGTACTGTTTGTGCGGGTCGGGCTTTTGGGTGTTTGTTGTTGTCGTCGTCGTCATCATCATCATCACATCGTGTCTCATTGCCAATTCATGCTGAAACAATTTTCCATGTAATTTATCGCATTAACTTTCGGCAAGCCAAAAAAGATTCAAGACGCGTTCATTTTGTCAAATCAAGTTGTTGTTCCTTTTGAGAACCAAAAACCGGCAGCATAATGTATGGACAACAGACGCCACATGGACTCAACATTTTTCTTTTCTCTCTATACGCCCAAGTCACGTTTCTCTCATAAGAGCAAAGCAAACTTTGGATTTTTGGAGTGCAAGTGCTTACTAAATTCACTGGGACGTACACTTGCTTAAGAGATACACACATGAGCACAATTTGCAGCCATTCAGGCGGATGGATGGTCGGAAAAGATTTTGGTGTTTTTGCACAGCACCACCCGTCCTTTACCTTCAAGCCCAGGTTAACAGACTTGTGAATGAGCTCAAAAAAATTTATGCTGAAAAGTGCAAAAAGACTGCTGATGAGATGATTTCATTTTTGTACGACTAGAAAGCTACGAGGATTAGTTAGTACAACAGCAGAGAAGCTCATTGGGATTTTTGTCAAGGGAAAAAATGAAAGTACGCACAAGCTTATTCAATTGTCATTGCAGAAGTACAAGTACTTGACTAATTCCCTTGATGCTATGATGACAAATTGTCAAGTGGAGCACATGTCACTTGATGACACGTAGAGACCAACGACCAACGAATTGTTTGTTTATTCCACACAGTACAATAAACTTTATCTTTTTTGTAAACGCTTTACAAGGGATAAAGAATACAGAATTTCTTAAAAAATATCCTTTATAAGATCAACAAACAAACGATAGTCAATCGGCATGATGACCTTTCATATAAAAACATGAGATGACAATGTTGTCTTGTTCATTGTTCTTGTGTCGCGTAATCTTTATACTCTTTGTAGAGAATCCTCATAAAAATTAGATTCTGCATTCACGACAATTTGGTAGAACAATTATTTCATACATTTTTTAATATTATGTGTGCCAGTCAGTAGCCAAAAAACGATATTAAATATATGTTAAAAACACAATAGTGCACATGGAAAGGAGAAACATACATTTTTTTCATCGAGGTCCACCGTTCACCGTTCACATCGTAATTATAATCCATCATCTTCTTCGTCCGTATAAACGTTACGTGATCATGGATCGACCAATCACGATAAAATTACAAATTCGAACTATTACTAACGACAACAAAGTAAGCACACACAATAGTGAGCAGCCAGCAAAGTGAACACCCTCATTGCATTTGGACATGTTGCAAATTGCAAAAGGTAAATAAGCAAAGTATAGTATATTCGTGTCCCAATAAGTTCTTTGACACAACAAAAACAACTCTCTTGTCTGTTTAGTATAGTAATAAGTTGGTAGACAAGTTTTTTTATGTGCAATGTGCACCATTGAAATAATAGCTGTCCTTTACGCATCAACCTTTACGAAATTGACCTTTTGTTCAGAACAAAAAGCATTTGCAGTGATTGTAGTTTTTGTAGTTAGTAATTATTAATTACCTTACGTAAAGATTGTATAACGTAACGATCGATTCAGTAATGATGTCCGTCCAACAATGGAGCTCACGCCCGCTGTCAAATATAGCACAGGGTACATTAACGATAATTAACTTAACATTAACATAACATTTTGAGAGAATTTGAAATTTCAAAAGTTATTCAAATCTGACAGAATGATTATAAAAATTGAAATTATACATGAAAAACTAGGAGCATCATAAAAAATGCTTATCACGTAAGATGTAATAAGAAACGCGAGTTTAATTGATGCCGTATCGATTTGCTTGCTCAGGCAGTTCAGTTGATTAACGTTCGTGAAAAAATCTGTGAACCGGCTTTGCTTTTAGTCTCTTCATTTGTGTTCAAGGCATGTTCACTCGGCATTTTGCTAGTGTGACCGTGCAATTTGCCCAGATATTCTGCATAATGGCGGTGCGGTGTGGTGAAGAGATTTTTTTTGAGGTTGTCAAAATTCATAATAAGTTGATGTTATATAGACCTTTTACATACAAACCCGGTAGTGCAACATTGCAAAAACTGTGAAGGTAATACTTAATACACCTTAATATTAAATATACTTTTTGGAGTCATGCAATATGATGTGATGTGGTAGAGTACAATCTTAAGACTCTCTTGGAATTATTATACACTTTGTTTACCACAAAAGAATTTTGGTTCTGCTTATCATGTATGTGTGCACAAGAAGAGAGGAATGCAAAAGATACAATCAGAGTGATGTGGATTACTAATATAAATAAATACAGTATTAAATGGTATGCATGTGCATCTTGGGTGCATCTCTGTTAGCACGTCGGGTATCTGTGTGCTCCACATTAATGAGTAGAGTAGGCCAAACTGTTCACCTCACATAATTACTTGACCTAGAAAAAGAGGAGGAGGCTAAGGCTAAGGCTAGGCACATGCAATCCTTGTTGTCGTGGACGACTGACGGAGAATCATCTTGTGCTTTCTGTTAAAGCTTCTGCATCTGCAACTATATACTGCAACCGTTGTTGTCATCTTCGTCGTCGGCGTCAATCGTCGTCATCCCATGGTAGTCTTTCATTGAATGTTTTTGCAATCCTCGCTCGCACCTTCTACGCAAAAGTGCAATAAGTACGTCATGGTCCGACTGTCGCGGCTGAACAATCACAGTCACTCGTCGTCGTCGTCAAGAAATGCAATGCTTGTACACATTTTACGATATATTCGTTCAACAAGACCTCCACAACTTGAAATCCCTTTTTACAGCTTGATGAAGAACCAAGAAGAACTTGAGCTCATGATGATGGTCTCGGGTCTGCACTGCTGTTTTGAATAGTGAACAAGTTGATACAGTGTACAAACGGATTCAAAGACGTTCTTCATCTTGTATTGTCCATTAGTAGTTTGTTCCTCAGTCGTTTCAAACTGAAACGAAACATTTTTAGGCGAGAATGAAGAATGCCAACTGTCCTCACCGCCTTACCACTTTTGTGTACTGCTTCGTCTTCTTATGTTACAATACTGGAACGCACTCAGTCAGAAAACATGAATGCTGTACTATGACAATAACTGCTGTATGACCACGTTTTATAGAACACTAGACAATTTACCACTACACGATGCGTATGCACATAAATAAGCACATAATGTGAATCTTTCAGTCATTTTTTGCAAGTAATTCTTCGATTGGGATCATACTGAATATGAGTTCCTCCTAAACTTGTCAATAAAGCGATTTATTGAAAGATTCGTTTTTCAATAGCGATCTATTTTGAGCAGTCTCAAAAAAAAGGTGAAGCGTGCCTTATTTCATGTATGAAGTTCTCAAGAAGCACTTGAAAATGAAGCAGCACAATTCGAGTCTTCTTTGACGGCTAAAAAGCGTACATTGAGACATGAACGAACCAGCTTTTGAAAGGGAGAATGAAGAATGTCAATTAGTATTTTGACACGAGCAAATTGATCGAGATCAACTTTCGCGTTTCGCGACTGGTGTGTATATACAGTCATTAAATTAAATGTGGTGCACCCGTCGACACACTTTCGTACTCAATGACGCTCTCCTCCGACTCTTTCAATTTAAAGAATGATAATAAAATTCCCTTTTGAATTATTTCTTTTTTTGCAGAGTCTCTCAGTTTTGTCCACATGTGACCGCTGTGGAGGATTCAGGATGCTGCCTTGTCCAATTTGCAACGGTTCTAAGAAATCCGTGCATAGAAATCACTTCACAACAGAGTTTGTAGCACTCAAGTGCATGCATTGTGACCCTTCAGGTCTTGTCCGGTGTGATTTGTGTAATGGCCCGGATTGCTGAATTAATGCTATGCCACAACTCTGTGCAATAATCAAATCATGCTGGAAATTATTACTCTATATTTTGGTCCGAATATATTTTGTTTATATATTAATATATATACTCCAAAAGTGACCTGAAAACTATGAATAATTTTTAAATCATTAGAAATCAAATATTTCTGGAATCCTTCATCCAATCGTACTAATTTTTAAATGATAATTCCTTAGGTTTTAAAGCTCGTAAAATTGTACCATACAAGATTTTTGCTTATCTGAGATCAGTATATAAATGCGTAACTTTAAATTTTGTTATGAATATAAGCGCAGTCGCAAAGTAAAAAAATGCATTTTCATGAAGAAACATGAAAAGTATAACGTACTTTTGAATTATACTCAAAACACGTGCGTTTTATCGAAAAATACCCTGCTTGAAATCGTGCTGTAATTATTAATAATTAATGAACTATTAATTATTAAGCGTATATTATACTTAAAAGATAAGAGTGACTGCTACGTTGTAGAAAGGCAGAGAATAATTTTTAAACTATAAAGTGATTAATGTTTGTATTAAATGTGCTTTTAAGATAATAATCATAATCCATCGATTGTGTAAATGATAACAATGAATCATAATCATAACCAACTAAACGTGCTTTTAGTGTTGTATTCAAAGGAATGGGGCATATTTTGACCCAAATTTGTATCCTTCGTAGGTCATCTATCATTCGGATTCACTCGGAAGAAGATTGTGTGGGATGTGATGTGATATAACGACGAACGAACGCGATCGTGTTTTGTGTGTGGAATGAATGCAATGTACTAAGGAAACATTTGTATTATCAATTTGTTATTCACTACTCGAAAGTATGAGAAGACGTTGTAACTAATATAAAATATTTAAATTTACATAACTTTGTATACTCAAATTGTTGGTTTTTGACATTTTTAGTAAAGACCGAGTGGAACTAGTGTGCAGAACGTTTGTACATGTTTGTAGCAATAGCTTTTACAAGGAAGAAGAGAGTCATCCAATCCATCCATGTAACGTCCCAAATCCAACATGGTAGAGGAAGACGCAGGTTCAACATTTTGTAGCTTATTTTTCCTGAATTAAAAAAGACGCACACGCGCCTCATCATCTTTTATTAACAGTAATTAGTTCTTTATGATGTACTTCATAATTATAGATACAGAGAAATGACGAGTAAAAGTGCGATGACAACTAACCAATATAAAGTTGCTGAATGAACTGTTTAATTAGGGTTTCGTAAGTTTTGTAAGATATTAGGAGAATTTTCCAAGTTCTGCACTGATTGATGAAATTGAGTTTCACATTTTAGTTATTCCTTTTTTTGCCAATGAGAGACTATGAAGAATGCTGATTTATTTGTGTAATAATGTAATAAATATTATTAGCATATGCTCAATCAACAATTCCTCTTTGTTTGGTTTAACGGGCTGACAAAAATATTATTATGCCACTGTAATAATAATACTTTTGCCTAATTTTTAACTAAGTAACATTAATGGGAATGTACGGTAATCTTTATAATACGACTTTTAATGTGCTCAAAAGAAATTATAGCGCTCAACAAACTATTCGAATAAATTGAACACTATGAAAAGTATGCTTTTTTTGCTACCACAAACAAACAAAACTTATATTTTTTCCAAACAATAAATAAACAAATTACTAAGTGTGGAATGAAAAAAAAATTACAAAATGTCTCTAATGTAATAATTATCATGGACTACTAAATAAAATTGTGTTTGTTTTGTATGTAAAATACTCAAGTTGAAACTTTGGTGTTGGCATTTTTTTATGCAATTTTTACATGTCACCTTTATTTCTTCCTGCATTTCACTAAACTCACAAAAGGAAATAGCACCAAGATATACTAGGATAAGATTCATAGACTACAATTCTCCCAAGATTAGGTTTCCACTAAATTCCGTCTACTAGAGCACCTTCCTTTCAGTTTCCATCATAGCATTTTTGCCCCAGTTTCATATTGATATATTATACGTTTTGTATTAATCCAGTACTCAGCAAATTAATTATTGTTCCTGTTTCCTTTTTTATAGATACATTTTTATGAGATAGGTACGTACAATGCGCATAATTTGCTCACAACTTCCAAACTTGAGAAGTATATTACAACTCATACAAGTATCCATTTTACAACAAACTTTATCACGATGGAACTCAACATTTGTTGCTTCATTGGCAATTTGCCTTGGCATGCATCAAAAGCTAATACAACACACCAGCGTCCTAAATTTTGATTGTAATTCAATACTTTACATACACTAACAACGAATGAATGTCTAAATTCATACTCTTGTAAGTAGAATTCCAAACGTAAAACAGCATACAATACGATTAGATATGATTATTCGTACAGATTACAATATTACATTTTTTTTTTACATTACATATAGTTTGACTACTAATTTTGAGATACGTCATCTACTACACAATAGGAATAGCTCACTCAGTCAGCAGAATAACATCTCACAGTTTCATTGGACTATGTACAATGTTGATCCCTTTACTTGGTCCCAAGGGCCCCAGCTGAATTTTTGGTCTCGTAGTGAAGTTTCGGCCACTCCAATGGGCTAAAATCTTTCTACATAGACTTTAAAATGTAACGACTAAGAATATCCTATAACTACGGTTTTATAACCGAATACTACCCGATTGGCCTATTGTTACTATAAAACGAATTACGTCTCTTTGGAAATCATTTGTTTCCTAATTGCGTTTCATGGAATAAACGCCATTCATGTTTTGGAGGATTAGGACCAAAACTAGCCCTAATGATTACTCAATCTGAATTACTAATAATTAATTATATACACTACACTATTTACTATTATACATAGCATTTCGTCTTCTAGCGTTACTATAGTTCATGGGGTGTTATGTTCCGTTTACTCCTACTACATTCTATAATACTAACATAATTAATTAGGAATTAGCAGAGTACTGCTCACAATATGAGTTCCGTAATACTCCAAGGTTATAGTGTATTCTATAGGAGTTTTATAATATCTGATTATTATATAATGTTATTGTTTAGCATTGTTTGCAACAAATAAACACAAAACGTGCTGCTCTTTCACTCGTCTGTAGGAATTGCATACAAAATGTAGCCTTGCTTTACATTAATACTAACGAAGCATTACATTGTGATCACAAAGGTGAGGAGAATCTATTATGTACGTAGTAATATGACTTTATGGCTAAGTGAACAAGGACAATTAACAGACTTGCTTTTCGATTAGACTTTGAGGTTCGGGTACTACTAGTAAAATTACTATGATCCTTTGTAGTTTGTGTAGTATAGGAGTTTTGTGAAGGAAATGTTGCCAAAAAAATCAAGGATGGATCCATCAATGGGCGGACAATAATAAATCACAATCTAAAAATTGCAACCACATGACAAGCTGTCTTGCAACTCACAAATATTGACAAATGTGAAAAAAAATCAATTTCAATTTTTCATAGTGTTAATGTTTCACGTGAATTTCACATTGTTCTCTCATGTTGTTGCGTTGCTGCTCCAATTAATTGTAAGAAAAGATTGGGGATGAAGGTACAAAGCGCAGGTATTTATGAATTTATCGGACCGAATTATGACCATTCAAAAGCAAAGTCATGGTCATTAATAGGTCGGATGATGGTGTACACGATGAGATTTTATGGGAGTACAGTTACTGCGTCTTCTGCAATGAATTTGAACACAAGGAGTGATCTCGTCGAATCTCACCGTCGGCCAGGTGCATCCAAGTTGTCGTAATAAAGACAATGGTAACAAAACAAGTGTGTAGGGCGCAGTGAAGCATATTGCGGAGCAAACAGCCAAAGCCAAAGAAACGGTTCAAAAATGAACGGAAGGAAAAGGATTAATGAGCATTGGCTCCAATGCACACCGTTCGTCATGACCACATGAAGGTAAAATAAACGTCGTCTGACATCACACAAAGGTAAAACAGATTTGAACAAAACACACACAATGGACTTTTTTTTCGTGGTTTCAAACAAAAGAAAAGCATTTGACTTGACGACGCCAATGCAAAATAACGTTGTGATGTAATCGTGTGACACAAAGAGTGTCAGTGTCCAATGACGAGAGATGACGATGGGTAACTGACAAAACGCACGCCACAACAAAGTGGCCACTGCTCCTTTGGAAAAAGGATCATACTTTTTTTTGACGAACCCATTTGTCACGGTGGGTCATAGTAAAACTGGGGAAAACACGTGCATTACTTTAATGTATACACTATAGGTTGATAATTCTATGTAGCACTACATAAACAGAACTATACAACGTAATATTTGCACAGTAACACCATTTTTTGAAAAATAAAATTATAAGCATTAAGTCCATTATCTTGGTGTACGATTATGAATGTCAATTTGCTTTGGCTTGACATGGACATGCGAATTGTTAATAAATAATAATAATAATACTTGTACATAGTATCTATACACTGATACAATACACTTAATTCACAGGAATACCTACAACAAACTTTACAATTCTACCATAATAAACTGCGGTGAAGTTTGCCTAAATTCCAAAAAAGGGAAACACTGACCTAGCTCATCTGCAGGACCAACACCTTGAAAATGACCCCAAAAAAACACTTGGTTTTTTTTAAAAGAAGATCGATAAAAATCTTATCGAAATTTCAAGTGACGCATTGCATTATTGAGGTAGTTGACTTCCATTTTGATCTGAGATAAAGATGAGTTCATCTTGTCCACGGAATCAATCACTTGAACAGTTTGAGTGAATGCATCGTAACGTACTTCATACGGGCGTGACATGCTCTCACATACCCATCGCCTAATTCAAAAAAAGGTCATGTCATGTTAGCATAAGTTTAGTTTAGATTACCTAACATCGTCTTTCCATTTTGAGAAACGGTGAAGAGTGGAAAGTCTTATGAAAAGAAACGAACCTAAACTTTTCTTTCATCTCTTCCAAACTTTCAGTGACGAAATAGACGTCTTGGTAATCTTGATCCTGGTATGGTTGCACAGCAGCCAATTCCGGTTCGAAAATTCGCTGTTCCGGTTTATCAGATAGAGAATGTTCCAGTTCTCCATAAGATGACAACAGACCGGCTCCGTAAGCTTTCACTTTGTTCTGTTCCTTGCATAGACCAAACTCAACTGTGAACCAGTACAACTGTGGGAACAACAGAAATGAGGAATCAATACAAAATTGACATTGTGCATAATGAAGGATACGCACATTAGTACACTGTAGACATTTAATTGTAATAATAATAAATCGTGCTACGACGTTTACATGAAATCAGTGTAAAATAATTCTAAAAAGAAGTTAACTATGCGTATTACACGTACAGTAGCAAACTTCTCAATTTCTTCATCCGTGGCACCCAGAGACGCAAGACCGAGCTCTTGAGAGAATTGGGCAAATAACGGATCTGCGAGCATTGGGACGTGGCCCAACAACTCATGAATGCAATCCCTAAAGTACGAGGTAAAATGAGAACCATCAAACTGAAACGTCTTTAAAGTTCAGAGAGGAACATGGTATCATAGAATAGACCCAAACCCAACCCATATAATCATATAACACACACAGTTTCATGTACAAACATGGGACTTGCTATTCATAGAGACGTCTGCTCTCAGTAGTCAGTCTCATGGTCGTAAATAATACCAACTTCATCTTCTTCTACTATAATTATTTCACTTACGGCTCAGGGGAATGATCCGGAGATGACCCGTGGCGAACGTATTGTGTGCATTGAAAAACTCGGTATGCCAAACTCGAAAGGAAATCCCGAGCTGTGAGGAGCCCCGCTGCTGGACGCAATATGAAACCTGACGTCCCTGCAAAATTGAGATTCGTAAAAATGATATATGTAACAATTTTATTGTAACTTTAAACTGTACAATACCTTCACCTAATACTACTATAGTATACCATAAAATATAATCCATATTGAAATCAAAACGGATCAGGAGAATGAGCACTCAAATCTTGTGAAAGTATGATGATATAAATAAATATATATATATATATTATGTTTTAAAAACTAGCTTTGTAAGAAGTTTGAAATATCCTGCAGTTGTGGAATGTTGTTAGCTGCATATCCAACTTCCTGTTGAAGAAGACTGAATGCATTGATGTATTGCTTGCATGCATGTGTAGGTAGAAGATTCACAAGTTGGTTAAAGACATGACCCCAGGTTTTGATTTCGTCATCTGAATATTTTATTCGGGGGATTAGTTGACCCCTGAAATGTCAAAGGATTGTACAGGTAAATGAAAATGAAGGTATTTGGCTTAATTGCTCATGTTTGCCAATATTATAATAAATTATTAGGTTTACGATTTGTATTCGAAAGCAATGTCAGCAATCATCTTTCGTCGAGCTCGATAAATTTTATCTGAAAATCCAGGATGATCCATGTCAAGATCGGGTTCATATTTGGTCATCAAATGATTGCACAGATCCAATTCAGAAATATGCCTTGGGTACCAAGGTTCTGCTCAAGAAATTGTATCATCCCAATTTGAAAATGACATAACTAGTAATTCACCAAATCATTTAAAATTAATTAATGAATAAACCTTTGACAGATCCCTGTGTGGATACAATATTGACAGCCATAATGGACTGACTCTGTCGAAGTGATTTCATCAACGAGACCAAATTGCCCCTAGTAATATGCAATTTGACTAGCACGTCAAACTGGGAAACGCGGTCACGGGATTTCCGAGATTCCACATGAACCACAATCCCCTTACAATTCTACACGAATGTTCCAATCAAAATTTAAAGAGCAATTGAAGGTATTAAAATTTGCATTTTTACAATTAAAGTGGGAAAGTTATAGCATTACATCCATGGTTTTAAGGATACGGGCAAATGCCACCATTCCATCTCGGAGACTGAGAACAATCGCAGCTTCTTCGAAATTGTCCTCATCTTTTGGTTTAGGTAGTTCTTCAGCAACCAGTATCGCTTCGTCGACGAACAAAAGGTCATCCTCAGACAATTCCGAATCGCGAGACAACTGGCGAATTTCTTCAAGCCAAGTTCGTTTTGCTTCTTTATTAACTTGAGTCTCAAAACGAGCATCGCCGACGAGGGAACGTCTTCTGGATGTGTATCCATTCTGTGCGTACAGTAGACACGAAGTTCAATGCTCAACATTACAAAATGTCTACAACATTACATTGCAATGAGTATTGTAAGTTGCATTACAAAGGACATTGAATTTGGAACATTTGAGTATTTAAGAATTGTAGAAGGAGCAGAAGGACGAAAGACAAAAGCATGCATAAGCCCCTCATGAATGTCATGAACCAAGACTAGCAAGTAGCCTTACGAATCTAGCAACTTTAGCATTTAATATTTCTTCATTTAGAACCATTTGCGAAAAAGAACAGTTGGGTCACCATGGAGTTATAATGGAGGAGTTCGAGTGGAGGCCACGCCACTTGCCTTTATGAACAAAATGGAATTTCGTTTTTGAACTTAACACACACAGGGTGAGGAAGTGAGTGAAGTCCTTGCGAACTCAATTGAGCGGAAAGGAAGAAATCTCTTTTGAAGTGCTCCAAAAGTCGACACTCTCGCATCCAAATGGGTCCAAAGATTGAATTAATTTTCCATCCTCCAGGTTGAATTGCTTCCGTTGAAGGATCAATATGGAATCATTCCCCACTTCACTCTTTCCCCTGGAGACAACAGCTTTTCGTCCTTCTCTTTTCTCTTTTAACTGTGAGACTCTATTCAAAATGTCTACATATGTCCTAATATTAACATTAC
>JABASF010002169.1:0-16289 GCA_019776145.1 Harlomillsia oculata
TGCTTTTTTTGCAAGGCAAAATTTGATAAAAAGTGCAAACTCCAGTTACACCATGAACACTACACGGGTACAAGTTTTATTTTGTTTGTAATTACAATTTGCTTTATGCCTAATCATGATTTCAATCTACTTTCAGGAGAAACATTCCCCTCTTGCAAGCCTTGCAATAGCAAGTTAAAAATCTACAATCGCATCATGTTCTTCATTTGGGGTGACTTGTCCTTCTTGCTTCACTCGATGATATCAGCAGGAGATGATAATGCCATACAAAGTATCGAGAAAAACAAGGCCGGAAAAGTGCTATCTTTCTGGCTCAGAAAATGTGTCCATATTGTTGACGCCGAAAATTATGTCAGCCAGTTGTCATTCGAACAATGTGTACTGGACATTCAGCAAATTCCAATCACAAATATGTGCTTTCCAGATATACATGACAGAGACGTCATACGACGAATGGCAACCTGTGACCTGCAATTCCAGCCAGTCGAAGACTTTGCATGCAATGAAATTCAACTAAAAATAATTAAGCGCTGTTTGAAAATAAGAACAACTCTAATGGCTGACATACTCAATCACGTCCGTTCCTCACTATTTGACCGTTTTGCATTAGACCTTTTTGGGTTTAACTCCATCAACGGCTTTACCTTCAATGCATGTATGCTTGAGACGAAAGCTTCTTACGAAGTTTTATCGAATCAGAAGATTTGCGACTTCATTTTGGACGGGAAGAGAGGCGGAATTTCAACGCTCTTTAGCTTTTACGACAAAGCCAACAACAGATACTGTCCAAATTGGAATAAAGACGAAAAAACTTCTTGGATTCTCCAATACGACATCAACAGTCATTACCCTGCACTCTTAATGGGAAACTTGGCGTCTCATGGGTTTCGATTTCTTAATGCAAGTGAGATACAAGCCATTGACGTTTGGTCACTCGATGACCCCGACCTGGAACGTAATTTTTTTCTAAAAGTCGACATCCATACTCCTAGTGAAGTACATCATAAGTTTCAGTTTTTCTGCCCATGTCCAACTAAAACATCAACAAAATTTGACTATGGACCCTTTGCTGGGGGTGACCAAGACCTACAGCATCAGCGCGTGTCACTAACATTACACGACAAGAAAAATTACGTAATTTATGGAGGACTGTTGACCGTCCTATTGAAGCTTGGCTGCAAACTCTCACGAATACATTCGGCAGTTGGGTTTTGTCAAACACGATTGCTAAAACCATACATTGAAAAAAACATTCAAATGAGAGCGTTGTCAAAAGAAAGAAAGGATGGAATCTTAACAGCTCTGGCAAAATCACTATCAAATAACCTTTCAGGTTATTTTCTTATCGATTCAAGAAAAAGTACTACCACAGTGACATGCAAAACTATGAAAGATGCGAAACGGAATCTGAGCAGTCATCTTCTTGAAGCGTTCGAAGTCATTGACTCCAATAATACCATTTTCACAATGAAGAAAAAGTCATGGAAAAATATCCTCCCCTTTTATATGACTGTGCAGATTTACGAAATGAGTAAAATGCAGCTCTACAGGACATTTGAAAACTTCCAGCAGATATTTCCAGGCGTTTCATTTCTAAATCTTAGTGTCGACGGCTGGCATTTACGAGTTGAAGCAGAAGAAGATGAGCTTATCAGAAAGCTCAAAGCCAATAGGGTTTATTTCGATTATGCCAAGTTGTCACCTCTCGATGAAGTCTATGACAAGTCTAATGCCGGCTTTGCCGGAATTCCAGCATTACTCGACTACCGTATATTAGAATTTATTGCGTTTTCTCCACGCACATATAGCTCATCTGCATATTGCCCATTACATTGCATTCAGAGTCCAGAAAGCCATGTAGGGGTTACTTTGATGCCCTCCAGCGATTTGAGTTGCACGTGCAAGAACACAGTGAGACCAGGCAATTTACCCAAAGGAGCTCAACACCTCGTAACCCATGATTCGTTTAAAAAAATTTATGACACTGGGGTCACACAAGAGGTCAGCTATAAGCATCCGAAAAGACGGAAAAATGGAACCTTCTATGACACAATCACACGAGAACTTTTCAAAGTGAACACGACCGTTTTTCATGACAGAGTTTTTGTAAGGCACAAGGAATCCGGACGAGTCACATCATACCCAAAAGGTTTTGTCCACCAAGATGACCCTAGCATTCAAATTTGGACACCATGTACGAACGCATCAGTGTAAGAAAGCTCCCGGCCAACGGACTATTTGGTTTCATTGGAGCATCACATTCTGGGAAAACGACTGCAGTTTTGAAACTCATCAGCCAACGTGACGAAGCATTTGAAGAAAGGGTTTCAAAGGTCGTATACCTTTATAAGTTTTATCAACCAGTTTTTGAAAATCATCCTGACATTATCTTTACGGACGACTTTGACGAAGCTATCGCATCGATTGAAAAAAATTGTGTGTTAATCATTGACGACTATTACAACGATTTTGAAACGGATTCCTACAAGCAACATGTACTCATTGAAAAAGTGGTCGCTGGGACACACCACCAAAAATTCTGCCTGTTTTTGCTCTGTCAAGATTTATTTCAATGTAAACGATTGTCCGTTGTGAACCGATCGTACTCAATATTAACTTGGTTTAACACCGCTTCCCTCAGGCGTAAATTAATGCGCTTTTCAAACGACATTTTCCCTCAAGCAAAGTCATTTATAACTGAAGCTATGAGAGAAATCACATCTACTGAACCCTACGGCTACATATGTCTCGACATGAGATGCGTAACCCCGGAACTGGTGAGGGTCAGGGACAGCTTGATAATGCAAGCGGGTACAAAAGTTTTTCTTCCCAAGACGTTTTCATTCAGTTGAACGATGGAGTTCAAAGCGTCGAGTTGTCATCGCGAACAACATTTTTTGAAATCTCTTTTGAGATACAAAAAATCCGAAATTTGCAGCATCATCAAAAAGGCCAGTCATTCTCAATTGGAAGCCATCATCGAAGCCATAGCAAATATCGACGAGACATTGCTCACGGCCGGGGAAAAGCGAGCGGTGAAACGTTGCTCAGCTTTGTTCACGAAAGTGAAATGTCCAAAACAGCGAATTAAAATTAACACTTTGCGAAAACTGAGATCCCTCCTTTTGAGAAGCTGCTCGTCTATTCCAACATTGGTTGCGGTGTTCTTGAAAAAAACATTGGAAAACGTTTTCATTCAAGTGTGCAAAGTCGACGGAACTGAGAACAAAGAAGACTCTGAGAAAGCGTCAACATCAAAAAATAACTTGGAACAATGAGTCTCATTTTTCGACTTGTCCCAGAAGCCGTTTATCATCAATACACAGCAGCACTAAATCAAAAAGCCGTAGAACTTCCCCGCCAAAGGATTACCATTGCATCCATTGTCGACAGCATGCCAGTTCACCTTCGCCGCGAGACTGACGACCTGCTCAACAGAGCAAAAGACCAAGGGGTCACCTTCAGTGACGAAAACGGCGAAGTCGTAACCGACAAAGAAACTCTGAAAGACACGAGCATCATTGATGTGATTAAGCATGCACTCGGAATTGGGCCAGACTGCCGAGGAGCTAGCCAATTCTTGGAAGCTTTGGATCGAGGAAATGATGTTAAATTGTGCACAGCTCAGTGGATTCCCTTTAATTCTCTTTACAAGTTGGAATAAAAATGTAATAACTACTTGCAAACTTAACGTTTAATCGATTCCTTTATTTGCATACGCGGGTGCATAGGCATAATAGTAACCCCATCATGCGCAGCGCCATTCGAACTTTTACCAGAAACTTCATATTATTATCAGTTTAACTACAAAATACAAGTTACAGTCTCTCAAGTAGAATTACTATAATCAAGGAAGACCTATATTACAAATTCATATAAAATCTCATTAAAATCTAGCATGACAAACAACGGACACACTTTCATGACCATTACAATCTCATTACCCTTTATAAAAAGTAGTTAATTTGCATGATCCATTAAGCGGACGCCGATTAAGTCACTTTAGCAGGGCATTTCCACACAGAAGCTGTAGTCGATGAGGAAAAACCCAAGTAGTAATCATCAACCTCTCATTCCCGTGCTACGAAAGCCAGTCAAGACTACTTTCTACCATTGCAGAAATCACATCTTTCAAGAAGGTGAGCAAAGTGCGCCCATTCTCATAACCTATAATTATACAAATTGGTTATACCTATAAGGAAAAGTTGTCGAGAAAATTTCGAACAACCTATAATCAACCATGGTTTTATATAATATCCTTCATCAAATATGCACCACCACTACTATAGCTATATGCATTTCCAGGACATAAAACGGCCGACAGTGTCATTTGGTCACGTCACTTTTAAAATGGCTGAGGCAGGGCCAGAAGGGCAAGGGCAGAGCCCAAAGGACACGGGCGGGAAACGAAACCAAGAAAAGGAGAAAAGACGGTTCCGTTCATTGTCTCCAATCACTGCAGCCACCACTAAGTTTATCGGGGATCTTCTTTGGGACACGGCTGGCCGAATGATTTTTGTTCCAAAACATTTTGAGCTTGGTGACAGCCATTTTTCTCGCGACCCGCTTGTGTCAGCAATGAGAAACATTCGACGGGAAGTGGCGGATCTTTTGGAAGTTTACGGGTCTGATTCCCGTCCTCCCGACAAGAATAGTAATGTGCCAAACAACAGCGAAGAAGAAGTGGACAGCGATCATCGGAAGAAAGACGACAAAATGTCCCAAACAGAAGAATTTGGATTAAAACCATATCTAGTTCAACTTAGTGGAAGTGTAAGACCAATTATCAGTTGTACAATATAATGAGTGCATTATTTATTTTCAGTCGTATGTGATTTGTGTAGAAAATAGATCGTCCACGACACTTAAACATTCGAAAGGATTACGACGGAGTGATAGTGAAGTCATTTGGGATGGACACAACTGGTTCAAAGAAGGATGACCAAAATGACAACCAACCCTAAACCATCAATGCATTTACTTTTCTTTAAAATTCGTATTCTTCAATTGGAACAATAAAGAATCTTTCAGCATTAGCCTGTATCGAATTTGAATCTTTCTTGGACTTTACGTTTAGCAAATGTTAAAAAAATAATTCATTTCCAGTGTGTGACATGCACAGCCTTGACGATATGAGTGTTATGATTTTCACAATGGTAGTAACATCCGCAACTGACCAGTTCAATTTAGGATAAACATTACTGATTTATTTGTAAAATCCAATAGTTTTTTTTGCATAAATGAATGAATACAAAGCTGTCATGCATCATATTGTAATGATTTCCCTCACTTCCTTCCCTCCTCCTGTGGTCGCAACAGAAAGAAAAGGAGGTCCTTTGTCGATTCCTTTTTCAGATAGATGAGACAGCGCCATGACCATGTAATTAGCACCCAGTTCATCCATACAACAATGATATTGTGGATTGGACGACAACAAGCAAGATGTGATATAGAGTTTCTTATCGTCCCGAATTTCCATCATCAAATGCGTAAAGTATGGTCCTTGTTCATACAGTGCTATTTTTCCTTGAGTCCAATTTTGACAAACTTTTTTAAGTTCCATGCAAAAACTTGAAATTCCGACTTGGAGGATCACATGGGACGTCCCACACTGGTCTCGGCAGAAAGTGATGTTCCGCCCATTAAAACATTGTTCCAAGTTTACAAGTCCTTTGATAAACTTTTCTTCCCCTTCAGGCTTCATCAGCCATGTTCTTGTCACATTGTGCTGACACAATGGGCGTGCAAACGTAGCCAGTGCTAAAGATGACTTAGACGAGGTGCTCAAGTCCATTGTTTGGTTTTTAGGCTAGCCAAAACTAACAACAAAATCTGCTTTAGACCGGCCTAAAAATCCACACAGAGACTTGAATGATGAAAGAAAAGTTATGCTATGTACCCTGAAGCTTGAAGTAGGGTTACTAAGACTTTAAATGCTGTCACTCTCCGTCGGTTGTGCACAATTAACTAAGACACACTGATACTGCCAATAGTGATAGACCTACACTAGCACCGTCTGTCCACATCAACATTCCTTTTATACAATGAAGAAACGAGCAAAATTAAACTTAAAACTTTGATGCGAAAAATGCAATTTTCTATGAATTATGAATTAAATGAAAGGGGTGGTCACGGTTGTTGTCTCATAACCTATAATTTATTGATCACAAAGTCAAATGTAGTTTCCAATTAGAATTTTTAATACGATATATAATTGCCTTTTTTCCATTTCATTTTACACATTTATTTAGCGTGCTGTGTGAAACCCTTTCCTGTTGTCATAAGCAAGCCCAAAGGGTTACCATAACCGTCAACCTGGAACCGAGAAAGGGTTTCAAGGACTTTATTTGCTCCCACCTCATCCATGCACAAATGTCGCTCAAAGTTCAACTTGAAGTTTGATGCCATGTACAGTATCTCGTTTGCTCCAATTTCCATTTCCAGGTGATTGTAGAAAGGTCCATGTTTGTATAAATGCTTTACACCAGGCGCCCAATGTGCACAGAAAAATGTCAGGATGTCCTTGAATGTCCGAATGCATACTTCAAAGATTAAATGCTCACATCGTGGAACGAAACAGTTCATAGATTCTCCCGGGTTTTTGCATTGTTTCAGAACCACAATATCTTCTACTTTATCCTTTCGAGACCTGTATATCCATGTCCTGGTAAGGACATGATTACATTTTAGAACGTCTTTGTTTGCCCATTCAGATGTAGTTCCACTCGTCGCCATCACCGTGGTGCAGATGACCAGCGCTCAAAACTATAGAAAAAGTTAGGTCACACCAGATACGTTTAAAACCAAAGGAATCAAATAGTACTAATTTGTAGTAACCATTAAAACTGGACAGACAAATTCAGTCACATTGACCTTTTCCTGTAATATTTTTATAATTTGATCCCGCTCTAAAAACATAGCAATAAAGAAGGGCTCGTTCTTTAATGTCTCTTTGATAAACAAATAATCGTCAACTAGTCCGAGGACAAAGCGACCAACACAAACTGTTTGATCTTCAGCTCCCAAATACGGGAGATCATTGGTCCAGCTATTAATTGCCAGGACTAAAAGATCCAACTCCGAGTATGCAATGTCACATGGTGGAAGTTTATCAGATTCGATTCGCAAATTAGTGTCTGCGAAAATGAAATTAAAAAGAATAAAATCCATAAGTACTCACTATTATAACGCTTCGTATACGTTATAGTCTCGAATCGTGACAAATGCTCCATGAATGCGACTTAAAGCTAGCACTTTATAAAGTATGATCAGTGACACTAAAAAAACATGCCATTGAAGGCAAATGTGAAAGATGATTCATTATGCAACGAATGATAAGGAAAACTCAAAGAAACAGTGATTACATTTTAAATTATGGGTTAGTATTTATTTCAATTATGTCACAGTAACATTGTCCTTTTTTAATTCGAGTAAAAAATCGATTACATTTTCTGTAATTTTTAAATAAACTTCTAATTATACGGTCATTTGTCAGTACACTATTTGAAAAATGCTCAAGAAACAGCTCATTTGAAGAGCCCATGGCTCGTTCTCGTAAATATGCTAATACATACAATCCACAAATGTTTGAAAAACTTGATTGCAATGATCGACGATTTACATAATTATAGGTTTTGCTTGGAAAGCTACCGTACGTCATCCCCAAACTACAAAATAAGTCCATTGTCTTGAAATTATCTTTGGTAATTACAGTGATCCAATGACCAATTTGCTCCTTCCAATCGTAATTCACCAAAATAATTGCTGCAGTCATTCCGGGATGATTCTTTTTTCGTAACTCTCGCAAAAGGAATTTGCCTTCCCATAGAATATACACCTTTTTGAGTAGAGTCCCACCAAATAGCTTGCAACCAAAGCTTTGTATACCTCTGAAATCCATTGTGAATCTAAGAAAGAAACAATCATTTGAAACATGTGCAATTCCGCAATCATAGATACCCCCATATTCACATTACGCTTACCTATTCAACTGATGTTATAATGTTGTGTGTCCGATCAATCTTAAGGAACTGTGGCAGCTGGGCATATATGCAAATGCACATAGTTTTGTCCAATGTGTCAGAAAATGCAAAATTAGCTCTTAAATTCCCGTTTATTGTCTCTGGTCCGGAACCCGGGGCCACTGATCCTGCACCCGGTACAAGTTCGAAATGGAGAAGAAACAACCTTTCGTTGAACTCTTGTAGGCTGTACGTCTTACTCTTCCGTTTGCACAAAACTGACATCAAATT
Organism: Harlomillsia oculata; assembly: GCA_019776145.1. Lineage (NCBI taxonomy): Eukaryota > Metazoa > Arthropoda > Collembola > Entomobryomorpha > Oncopoduridae > Harlomillsia > Harlomillsia oculata. The sequence continues at coordinate 8,253 of JABASF010002169.1, forward strand.
GGAATATGGAATCACGTTTTTTGTGTCCAACTCGTACTTGAAAATCTGATTAGCTTTTGTGTCCAAAAATAACTCCACAGTTTTTAAAGAATGTTGCTTCCACACATAAGGGTTAACCGTTAACTTTGACTCCAGGTATTCCTGAGGCATGATTCCAATTGTCAGATGAGTAGGGACAGAATTGTTGAATAGCGCAACGTTAGTCAAGTTCTTGTGTTCTTTAGTCATATAAAATATGTTCAGCAAGTTTTTCCGCAAAGGAATCATGGAGAATCCTCTTCCATCCCGCCCTCCGGAACTTAATCTGCGAGGAATTTTTGAGTTGCCACTGCCACTTGACGCAGAAATGACTTGCCGACACAAATTCAATGTAAACTCGTCAAAGTGAATCTTGTATATTTTTTTTGACTCGGTACCAAACAAGTAGAACTGAGGGTCGTTCAAAATGAACGTAAATTTAAAGTCAATATTGCCTGGAATGAGCATATTTTGACGTGCCAATGGGATGTTTAGTGGAACCCAAATGTCTACTTCCTTGGATTTTGCAATCAATTCCTTTCGACTTTTCCATCCCGTGTTTAAGGAAACGTCCGCTTTTCCTTCTCCAGTATCAGGATAGTAAACCTGAGTTGAGGACAGAACCTTCTCATCCCGTCTGCTGCTGTAAGGCTCAAAGAAGTCTTCAAAAAATGATGTATGTGGGAGAGTCTGTTGACGCTCAGTGACAACAGAAGAATTCATTAACAACTGAATTTCTTTAAAAAGACTAGTTGAGAAATGATCCAAAAGACCAATGTCGTCTGAGCTGGTCAAGTCAACGTCCTTTTGTCCTTCAGCTTTTGTATCATCAAAGTGTTTAATTTTGAATCGCAGTCGCAAATACGACTTACTTAGGTCTGTGAACGCTCCCTCCAATCCATCGGCAGCAATGATGATTGGGTTGTTAATCTTCCCATTAATAGTATTCTGAGGATAATGAATACTATAGTTTGTTGTTACAACGTTACTTCTCCTTTTCTGAATCAACTTCTCATTAGCTTCCCAAGCTAAACTTGCAGGCAAAATGCAATTCATTATCGTATGTTCCGTTTCCCACGATAATATCTCCTTGTTTTTCTGCGACCACACCCGCTGCCAACTGGTAACTGATTAAACTTTCGACGATATGTACGCTTCTTTCCGCTTGTCTTTCGACGACCACGACGACGTCCACCAACTGCCTTCGTACCAACTGACCGAATTTTCATGTTGTCAGAACGATTTCTAAGTGGATAGATTCTCTCCACTGTCGTTGAACTTACTGAACCCCGTTTTCGGGGACGACCTGAATTTATAAGTCTCGACGTTTCTTCACCCTGGTCTTCCACCCCCTCCTCCCCACTTTCCAGTGGATTGCCTTCCGGAATGTCTTCGTCCTTATTAAGTAAATAACATACTTTTGCACGACACTTTACAAATCTTTTGAATTTCGTTGGTTTCATGACTGAAGGACAGCAGAGTCCCCTCTGTCTTTACTGTTTAAAATGAAGATGCACAAACGTCGGAGTAAATGCGTCAAGTGACATTAAATTAAGTCTGTCATTCTTTATAGACACGGAAAACGTATGAAATTCCAATCTGTCAAGGGGGACGTAGAGCGGACGCGGAACATCATACGATATCCTACCGGTCAACTTATCGGGGGTCAAAAATGGAAACGTTTGGATTACTTGGTCCGAAATGTCGTTAACCTGTTGGTATGCAATAAGGTCACACGTCACAAACACTTGTCGCGAATCAAACGATTCTAGTATAGACGCTACGTCATCCGGTTTTTTTGGTCGGAGGTCACGACGCGCACTTTCCGAAAGTTCGAACGAATTTTTTTCCCTTGTAGGTTTGTTTATCATTGGACCTCGGAGACCCAAATACGTAGATATTTCAAATGGGAGTTTAATTCGATAGCACAATTTATGTAAATAGTATTCGACTGAATCTCCTATGATTTTATATGATAGCCAGTGGCCACCTTTAGATGCTAATGATACAATAGAATCTAACAAAGACACTGGAGTTATGACACTTGGAAGCGTCATATGTACAGGCACTTTTGTTGCTTTATTATACGTTATTGCAAATTTGACATCATGAGGTAACGATTTAAAATACTTTTCGTCAATCACATGAGTTCCCGTTTTTGCTGAATCCGGAATAAACCACACTTCCGGGAAAATTCCCATGACCTTTGCCAACTCGTCGCTAACTACTACAACGTCTTGCTCATCGGCATCTCCAAATTCTATAGTCACTTTTTTTTCTGCACTCACTTCAACTTTCAAAGGTTCTATTGCTTTGATTTTTTCCGTAAACAACTTTATTAGATTCAACCCTGTGGACACTTCACTCTTTGAAACAATGAAATCTGTTTCAGTTGGCAAAAACAATTCCACAATTGGATCAGGAAAATCAATCTTAATATCTACAGCAGTCGCTGTTGGAATGGTTAGCGGTGAAATATCAATTCGCTTCAAAGCCACCATTGTCCCTGGATGGAATTTCATTTTCCTGTTCAACAGCACTTTAAAATTGTTAGGCGTGTTGTCACTGTAAATTAAAGCCGAGTTATTGCTCGTGCCAAAAATGCTGCAGTCCTCGTTCTCCCACATCTTCTCCGTCAGAATTTACATCTGCGTCTGCGGATGACTTATCTGCAGCACGACCTCTTGAAGGTTCAATTAGATTAAGATTTTCCCGGTAAAATGTTGCCTGTATGTCTCCAGTGTCTCCAAATTGGCGTAACGTGTATGTCACGGGGTAAGTGTCTTCATTAACTTTTGAGACAACAAACGTAGGTTCCTTTGTCCATTGTTGTCCTTTGTAACCTTTGGTGAAATGCAGTCGCTTCGCCGAAACCAACACATTATCACCAACACGCAAAAGCTCAGGCTTGTGAAACTTTCCCCTCTGTTCCATTCTGGACAAAATGTAATTTTCATACAGCCTGTTCCAGACTTCATTTTGATTTTTTTCAAGCGCGGCATCATTGGGCGACATTTCATGTGCAGAGTGAACATTATTATTGTACACTTTCATTGCTGTTTCAACGTGAGGCCACCACACCTTATCATTGCCAGCGTGTGCAGCAATTCTAAATAAAATGATGTTGAAAGTTCGTATCACTCGTTCACAGTTACTTGCCTAAAAAATCAAAACAACGATGAACATGTAATTATGCTACATAAATCTTAAGCAACTTGTAACAAACCTTGACTGTCGTGCTATTTCGGTAATGCACAATCGAATGTCGTTTAAACCAATCCTGCATGGAACCAGAAAGGTACTCCGTCCCGGAATCAGTTAACAAAAACTCAAACTTAAACTTCTTATAAGCTTTCTCAAAAAACTCGAGCATGTCGACTGCACGCTTATGCTTCAAAACTTCTATCCACAATATTTTGCGTGAAAAAAGGTCCAGCAAAATTGCATAACCAAAATTTCCGCGGTTGGCTCGTAAAAATGAACCATTTTTTCCTTTCCCGAATATCTTTAGGTCACTACATGTGACCTGTAGAAAGTAGTTGGAAATCATTTTTCGTCTTTTAAATGTTTTATAGCTCGGCACATGGTATATGTATGCGTTCAAGCGAGACAACGTTTTCTGAATAGATCTAGTGTCTTTAAACTTATGGGCCTTCTTAAATTGTGTTAGCCCATGAAATGCCATTGGTTGATCCGGGTCAACCCACAACTTTTCGTATGACATGATGAATGAATACTGAACAAAAAAGTGTAAAAGTCCTCTTATTATCTCATTTTTATTGAAATTACAAACATTAACAACCAATTATAGCTCAAAGCCAGTGTTAAAACATTATGCGTATAAGACTTAAGGGGTCACTATGGCCTCAAACCGTCATACATAAACTTCAAGTGTTGGCTATCATCAGCGTGTTAACCTCACTAAATTCAATCGTTTCTTTTAAGTAAAGTTCACGTGTAACATGAGCAAGCTCTTTACGAAGAACATCAGAGTTCAACCTAGCTTCTTCATAAAGTAAGTTTACATATGATTCTTCATGCGCCTGGAACAGGAACCGGTCGTAATTAAAATCTCCTCTAATCATAATGCTTTCCAGTGACCGTGCACGACTAAGTGCCACGTAACTAGAGTTTGGAAACCCATCCCGAGACCCAGAAAAGCCAATAACGTAGCTATCATACGTCTTTCCTTGCGAGACATGAAATGTTACACTGGAAGACAAAACCAATGGAAACTGCTTCACCCAAGCCATAGATCCAAGTTTTCGACCCTTAATTTGTCTCTTCGTCCGGAATATCGGGACAACGCCATAACGTAACGTTGGTCCCTGGTACGAAGGGAATCGGACAAGACATACCCATGGCCTCTTTCCGTTCAAAACGACATGGACCAGAATCCCCTCAGTTCCATTTATCAATCCAAAAACCGTTGAATAGTTTGCCTTAAGCATTACACGTTCGCCGATTGCAAGGTCAAGGGTTTCAATGCCTTCCCATTTGTAAGACTTTCCGTCTGTGTTTGTCGGAAAGAGTTTAATTATTTCTTTCCCTCGTCGAGTTAAAACTTTATGGTTTTCAGCATCCACATCCTTTCTGAATTCCCATAGCACTGTAGCATTTCGGAACTTTGCCTTCTCAGCGTCATTCAAGTTGCTCTCTTCTCGTCTACTCAACATGTGGAACTGATCCCGGGTCAATCGCCGGTAACGAATAGCTTGAAGTAAATCCGCCAACATACGATCTTCTTTTTGTCTCATTGTTGTTGTAAGTTCCATTGAAATGAATTCTTCAACGAACACTTCTCGTCCCGCCTTCTCCAAAGACCCACTAAGCTGACTCATTGACAGTGGGTTTGCAAAAGCTACAAGCTGTAGCGGGTCTCCGAAAGCAATCACACTCACCCCTCCAAACGGTTTGTCGTTGTGTCGCAATTGCTGCAGACGAACGTTCAAAAACTGGAAAAAATCCGCTTGCAATTGATATACTTCGTCTAGAAGCAAATACCTTATTTTCACCAATTCACGAACCGCAATCTTTGGCAAAGGCTTCTTTAGTTGATCTTCAAAGCTTTTAGTAATGTCCACCCGAAATAATGCGTGACACGTTGATCCACGGGATGCGTGTGCAACTTTTCCTGTATAGGCACAGACTTGAAACGGCAATCTATATGCAACAAGAAGAAACTGTAATTTCTGCAATAACAGAGACTTTCCACTGCCCGCAATGCCAGTCACCAATAAAAGGCACTGGTTACTTCTCTCAATTCGATCCTCCACGTAATCATAAACACGCTGCTGCTCGTTATTAAGACGGATGTCGTCGTCTCTACACCGTAGTTCGTGGACATGTACACGCTCTCTAACTTTAATGTAATCAATTAAATCCTTTGGTGTCTGTATACCCCTAAAAAACCCGGGGTCAAGCTGTGTTGGGAATATTTCATGATCCACAAGCGTGGACTGAACTAATCTCCTGGCCATGCTTATTATGAATGAAATAAGAGAAACAAAGAAAGCTGCACTTTTATACGGACTTTCGTTATAATTTTATAAATCCAAATGTTCTAAGTTACATCTTTTTAAATAGAACATCACAGAAACGAAAACCATGTTTCTGAGTGCAATACGGCGGGAATAAAATCTCTCCAGTCTCCATGTCCAGGGGTCGATTGTGGGTGGTCGAAAAGTCCAGTCCAAGGTAAGCAGACTCCTTCATATCTACTGAGCCACGGATAATCCCGATGAATTTCTCTAAGTAAGCAAATGGGACGTACAAAACCGATGCAACTCCAGTAGAACAATCCGTAATCATCAAAATCCTTGTTGTGAAGCTCACATCGTAATGCCCAAATGTTCGCGACGGGGATGGTTGTGGAACACTAATGTTAGGCCACTCTTCAGCCAAAACCTTCAATCCGTCTACGAAACTGGAGACATGCTGAGCATGCACCTCAAACAAAGAAAATTTGTCATTATCCGTGACAATTTTGACCCCTGAACTCGAAAACTCAAAACTATACGTCACTAGTAAAGATGACATTATCAAATGCAATGAAATGCCAAGACATGCATACATTTTTATAGTAAAAAAGGGAAAAATAACACCTAATCTAAGGGTGAGATGAAACTGCCAGGTCATTTTCATGTGTTAAATTCCATAGTAAAAGTACCCCCTTGCACGTTCCCTTTCCATCATAACAGATTTTATTCCCATTTATATAAACTTGCAAGCTTCTTCAAGCTTATGTCGTAAGCCAAACATCAAAAAAGCAGAAGACACTTAGAACTTGTGTCCTGTATAAAACTATAATTTCACATTCACATAAAATAAAAACCAAAAGACCTTGTATCAAAATAATCCTCCTGCCTTATGTCCAACTCCGTCATCCACAAATCATTAAAAACCAATCTAAATGCAAATTATGCAGCACTCGCTCAGCATCATTGGTACTCAAGATCAAAAATAATTGGCAAATTATTAGTCGTGATAATCGATTCCTATAAAAACTGTTCGGAACCCATCATTATATCCAAATTATACGCTCCATTATAGTAGACGTAACCACTCAATTAAAGGAAGGACAGAACATTCCACAAAAAGTGAAAGCTAAATTAAAATATCTTTAGTTAAATGCATCACTCCTTGTTCATTCCAAGTCCATTCATCATGTCTGGATTTGCAGAAAGATTCGATTGTCCGAAGCACAGCCTCACATACGCTGAAACATTACCCAAGAGTGTCATAAGTGACAACATTGTTTGTCCTGCGGCGCACAACAGATCCCTCTTGTTACTGTTCAGAAACAGTTCAGGCCTAATTTTAAAAGTAATCCTTCCGGACGACTTGACTAACCATGTAGACATAATAATTCATTCGGTTTCAGGACTTACGCAACTGCTTGAGGACATCATCAACGCAGAAGGTAGTCATACACTAGACACTCTCGCGCTTACACGCGCAATGGACAAGATAATTGTACTGTACGCAAAACTTTTACCGGAAAAGGTGCTTTTATCTAACACTGCAAACATGCACAACCATGTTTGCCTAACTCCCGGGGCAGTTCGTCGCCTGTATCTACACCTTAAGCAATTCGGGGGGATCACACCAAAGACCATTATTGGTAACTGTCCATCAGCTTCGGATCTTCAAACATTGGAATGGACGCTCAAGGAAGGAACAAAGGTTGCCGGCAAAACCATAGTGCTTCCAATGGTACAGTGCCTACGACCTCATTTAAGTAATTTTACTTTTAATAATGAGATCGTTGTCATTTGTACTAGATCATCTAGAACGAGATTCACAATTCATTAAAACTCGGGTTCGACAGTCCATGTACCCCCCACATCATTACAACGCCACATAACACAATTGGAAATTTACAAAATTAAAGTAATCGTTTCATTATACCTCAGTTTACTCAGAAAGTGGATCATTGTAACATTTCCCAAATTAAATGTCACAGTAAATGCAAATGTCAACAATAAATCAACTTGTTTGTTACCTGCAATTTCAATGTCATACCATACCATGTCATTTCCATACCATTTCATGTTTTAAGCGAGTACGCATTATAGCCACTTTTACAGCACCACCAATACTTTCCACGCCATACAGACCTTATTCAAAAACTTAGTCTAATATACAAGTTCAAAACATAGGTAACTCTCCCAAATTAAACATCAAAAAACACATTTACTTATGACTATCGACGTTACAATGCATGCAACCATAACAGTAACCCCCGTTTGAACCAACCGTCGCAAATCCCAAAATACCCGGGTATTCCCACCATCCCATCCTCATCCACTAACACCAAAACCTTCCCCACACATCCCTCACCCGATCCCATAACTCCAACATCTCTCCACTCCAACCATTCTTCCACAAGCCACCCAAAACATCAACCATAAAAGTAACCCCCTCTATTACCAACCATCACAAATCCCCAAATACCCGGGTATTCCCACCATCCCATCATCATCCACTAACACCAACACCTTCCCCACATATCCCTCA
>JABASF010002170.1:0-16287 GCA_019776145.1 Harlomillsia oculata
AGCTGGTTTTGTACCTTCCATAAAACCTGCAAATGGTTGGTTTTGAGCTTTCACAGCCTTGTACCAAGTTGTGTCTGTAACTGCATAATGCTTTCTGCGGAAGATGGTCTTAATCAAACCCCTCCTTGTCGTGGATGGAACTTGGAATACATTGCGATCTTGCCAATACGTTTGAGCATTTCTAAACCGACGAACTACAATGTACACAAGAGCACAAACTACTCCAACTAAAATCACCCATGTCTCCATTTTCGGATTACGTCAAATGATTCCAATGACTTTGTAGCTATATTATGCAAATGCCCTTGCCTGATTAACTGAATATTCGGACAAAAACTTCTCATGAGCACTGCAACTGTCTGGTCAGGGCGTAACAATGTACAAACAGAAACGACGTTTTGGGAGAAGTTGCAACTTGCAATTGTAATGTATCGTTGTCTTGTACTTCGGTTTCAGTGAATATCTGACACAACAGCTGAGCTGTGAATGCGAATTAAACGTGATGATGAGTCAGACGGTCATAGTCATTCTATCTTTCTATCCTTTACAAGTTGCCACAATTTGCAATTGCAAGGTAGTTTACCAGTTACGCACTTTCGTTCACGCAACCAACCAAACGTGCTGATTCGTCCTGTGCAATCTGTATGTCCATGGCCATGGGCCCATGGACTTCAGTGCAGAATGGTACATAATTTTCATGTTTTCTGGACCTTATCTATCTGCTAGTTGTGTCCATGAGGTCCAGACAAAACCCATAATCCTGTGCTTTTATTGAGCTTGTCTTGCTAATGCCAGCTTGACGTCTTAATAAATTGTAATCTGTAATCCCAATGCAATGCAATATTAAATTGGAATTTAAAAGTATAGTTGACTGGAGGGGCATCATTCACATTTCATAGAAGCATTATTTATTGTTACACGGAAAGGAGGGACAGGAAAAGAGGGACTTAGAAAAGATGGACCAGGAAAGAGGGCCTCGGAATAATCGGACTGTGAGAAAGGACTGTGAAAGAGGGCCTCTCACACTAAAAATGCTCAAATCATAAGGTAATAATTAATAATAAACAATGCTGGTATTGTTGGTAAGCCGTATCTAATATTAATCAATGAGCTCCCAAGCTACCTAATTAACTTTCCTTCTCGGTACCAAAAACTGAACAAAACATAGGCCAAATCGACAATAACAACAACAGTATTATTGGTTTGCCATTTGTGCGATTGCGGTGGGTTTCGATTGTACTAAATTGGTATGAATGATTCAACTCCATAATTTATGGTTCTATAAAATTGACCGACGAACAAATCACCTTTCAACCTTCACTTCGAAAACTAATCATCATTTTAGTGACGTGTAAGGTTGCTATATAGACCTGTGCTATTATTTTACCTTTTTATGAAAGAGGAGATTGCATTTACTCTTAGGCCTTAGGTGATGCAAAAGCAGATACTAATCAACATAATGGATTAAATAGTTAATACCTACTTCGTGTCACACAATGTCACTTTTTGGACGATTGTTGGCTTTACAATGGCGGTAATACGTGAACGAAAGTTAAGCCTGTCTGAGCGCAATCTTTCTTACACCAAAATGGTGACCATAAAAAAGAAACCAAGAAAAAAGCAAGTACGCCCTGGTCCTCGTCCTCGTGGTCCTCAGAGGGTTTTGACTGGTTGGCAATTGTTCCATCAAGTGGACAATGTCCGCGATGACAAAAGGCTCAAAGAAAAAATTGACAAAAAAGGAGGTAACTCTTGTTTCGGATATACATTTGGAAGTTAGTAGCCGGTTGCTGCAATTTGGGACTGTTTGAGGTGTTTTAACAAAATTCTAAACTTGTTAGTTCCGTAGCGCGGTGAAGAAGATCGCAGCCATGTGGAAAAACCTATCGGAGACAGAAAAGGGAAAGTATCGTAAATGGGCTAGCGAGGGGTTTGGAAAGTTCATGACTCGGTATGGACCCATGAAAGGGAAAACAGTACCACCGCCTGAAAAGAAAGATGACAATGGAGATGAATCAGGCAACGAGTCGGAGAATGAAGGAAGTAAGGTTGGTAAAAGTGCTACTTCGGCAAAAACCACTACTTCCAAAGCTGGAAAGAAGGGGAAGACTAAAAAGTCAGCAAAGCCTAAAAAGGCCAAGGTCACGCGTAAGCCGAAGAAAGCAACTAAGAAGAAGGCTGCTAAAACTAAAGGCAAGAAGCCAGCGGCGAAGAAACGTTCCAAGAAAAAGAAAGCTACATCTAAGACGAAGCCAAAGAAAGCTACAAAGAAGAAGGCTGCTAAAACTAAAAGCAAGGAGCCAGCGGCGAAAAAACGTTCTAAGAAAAAGAAAGCTGCATCTAAAACGAAGTCGAAGAAATCTCCATCATCAGCTCAAAAAAGAAAGCGGTCCAAAGCGGCTAAGTCATCTCCACCTAACAAACGGAACAAGAAGAAATGAAAAAAGCATTGCATTTTATTAACGACAGAGATTAAATCTTGACTTTAAAATCACAAATCTTAAACTGAGAGGACAAGAGAAAATTAAGTAACGTATGAGAGACATTCTATTGACTTTTATTCTATTTAAAATATCATTTTTAAAAAAGAGTCATACAGACAGTATGAATTGTTAAGAATTGTAACGGGACTTTTTTATCATTTTACAAAATAATTTTCTGTGAAAGAAATGTGTAGAGTGTGTTTCGTGACAAATAAAGATGGCACAATAAGTTTGTTAAAAAAACTTATTGCGCAGGACAATGCAAATGACACAAAATAGCAACGGCTCCCTGGAATCCAGCGTTGTAGTCTAATGTGACTTCATTGGCAACGTAATCAGTTCGGTCGTCAGTATATTGGTCTTGACGATTTGGTCCGCCAACCAAAGCCCCATGGAGGACTTGACCATTGGGACCAGGTTTGCTGAAATCACTCCAATTGCAAGGGGCAGGTCGATTTTCACAAGATGCAGCTGCATGATGAGGTCTTTGTGGAGGATTGTTTCCGAATCCAACAACAAAACTTATCAATTTGAGTTTTGGCAAATGCCCTATATGCTGCAGCATTAATTCCAGCATCAGCAGCTTGAAGCATGAGAAATGCAGCATTGGAAGCATGGCGAAGGGATCCCCATTCACTCAAAAAGACGAGTCCTTTTGGCGTCTTCGGAGCTGTGTTCATGACCCAGTCACAAAAAGCACTTGCTGCATTAACATAGGTTTGCGATCCATCAATTTTGGCTAGGAGAACTTGGACATGAGCTTGTTTCCAATCCCAGGACGCCTCAGAGGGACGACCACCCAATCCAAATTCGGAAAACCATTTCGGATAATCTTGACGGTAATTGGTCTTGTTTGTTGCTCGCCAAAGCCAGGCAGCAGACCATGCAAATTCGTCACCGAAACCAGAGTAAGAGCTAAAAACAAATTCATAATCTTCGATCAATACAATTTTTCGTCATCATATTATATATAAACCCATTATTTTCTGTATCATTTGACAATCATACTTGTAATAGTCACGAACCACTGGGAACGAATCGCTGTATTTTCCTCTGTAGACTACTGCGAAATTGTACAATTGCTCTGCATGCAAGAGTAATGTATCAGCATAAGCGGTGTCTCCTTCACGCCTGAATACCATGGAGGCTGCTGCCATTGCAGCTGCTTGTTCTCCGGCTACTTCCGAAGCGGGTTTTGTTGTATTTGCAAGAAGCGTTGGTCGACGACCGGCAGGGAATTCTTCGGGGCGTCCCCAATAATTGTGATCTACTTCAGCATCACCTACTTGCACGTAAAGCTCGTTAGCAGAAGGATGAATCTGAAAATAACAATGAGACACCGACAGTGCCATTAATGAACCAATACAAGTAAGCGTATGATTCATGATTCTCTTGATCGTCCAAACCTTAATCATGTAATCCATTGCCCACCTAAGACAAGCTTGGGCATTACTCCATTCTCCGGCTGCTTGGTATCCATTCTTGTTGTCGTACATTCCCCAGGCAAGCATTGATGTCGCAGAAGCTAATGGAAATCCGAATTTGACAAAATCTCCAGCTGAAAGTGTACATTGAGTTTATGAGTGAATGCCTTTCAGAGTCATCAAATTCCAAAGCTTTATGACTTTTGTACCATCAAAATATCCACCAGTCAAATCTTCATTGCGAACTCCTCGGTCATCCATGAACGAATCTCTACGCCATGAAATTCTATTGTCTGCCGGCAATCTGCCTGTCCTTTGGGCCTCGTAGAATAACAAAGACTTTGAAACCACATTTGCATAATCGTACTGTGCCACGGCAGCACTCACAAGACAAAGAATTCCAATAAGACACTTCATTTTTACCTGAGTGATCACTGATCAAAGTGAAAAAGTGATCGTTCATGGGCAACCAAATCCAAAGGTACAACTAAACATCGTCGAATGCAAACACGAAAGTTTTATAATCACTGAAATGGTTTACACTATAGGAAATTAACGGTACTTGAATGTACGGGCATTTATGATATTGAGACTAATTGATAATACGATAATGCCCGATAAATTACAAAGTGGTTTGTTAATTTCCAATGTTAAGTGTGATCGATTTCAATTACGAGGATTAGAAATTATAAGGTTATCTAACAGATAAGCAACATAATACCTACTTTTTCATTAACTTAGTGATGTGTGGCTGATTGATGTTCAAGTGTGTTAAAAATATTGTTAATTAGATTAATTTCCTTGCGTAACGATTATGTGACCTTTGGTAAAGTCTAGTCTGTTACACAGCACATACATCACATCAACTCATTAAATACATTAAATTACATTTTACATTTCTTGGTAAGGTTATAAATTACTTTTTTCATGGAAAGTGAACTTAGGACCGTGGAACTTGCATAGCCTTATGTAAAATCAGGGTTGTTTTTCTCATTGATTTTCTAGGTCGTTTGATTTCTTCCCTGTAAACAAGTTGGAAATAAAAAATGCTCTTCTGTGACATCAAATTAGTTTATAAGAGTAAAAGGTCAATTTTACATTTTATGGTTAGATACAGTACAAATTATGGAAGCAACAAAACCATTAATTTTATTGGACTTTATGAATTCATATGTGATTTGAGTGTTGCACGCAGTGACGCGATGTCCCGTTTCCATTAATACATTTAATGAAGAAGTGAAGATGACGACCTTTCGATGATCCTTCGTTTACAGTTAATGTCCCATTCGGAGCCATTGACAAGACAGACAAGACGCCGACTTTTTTATGAATTGCACTTTGAGCTGCACTTTTAATTTCTAGTCACAAAATGAGGAAAATAGATTATCTGTATTTATTGTTCGTTTGTTTTAGTATACTTAGTAATGGAGATAAACTTGTTCTCATATTTTTATGAGTCTGTTTTTCATGGATTGAATGGATTTTTTCATTCACAACTTTGTCAATATTTACGGTCATGTATTTTGTTACTTTTGAAACCATGTTGACACACAATGAAGAAGTTTTTTATAGTCCTGAGTAAGAGCAATGTTTTAATTGGTACAACGTCGTCTTTTACACATTTTTTGCAAAAATCTGTCATTTCGAATCAGTTTCCTGTCCTGTGTAATGTCGTACCACCAAAACGTCGTAAACAGTAAACAATATTGTCCAAGTAAATATTGTCCATAAAATTGATGTCGCGTCGGCGGTAAATGATTATTAGTTCATCAAAGGACAACATCAAAGATGATGATTGGATGAGATGATCACATCACAATACGATATGAAGAGCTGGACATACTTCTTAGAAAACTGAAAGTACAGTGACTAAAAGTACTTGTTACCAACTGCTTTTTCATACATTTTGACTTTGCACAGTGGGGATTTGCCTGGCTTATCGAAACGTTCAGCGGTAAAGTTTCTCTCTTTGCCTTTTCTCGCTTCTGGTTAGAATCGGCTTGCACTGTGTGTGATACGGAAGAATTACATGTAAAAAACTTTTCACTGGAAGACAAACAACTTGTCGTATAAAGTGCCAATCATAGTTGTGCTTGAGACTTTTCTGCACCGTTTTTGATGGATTGAATGTGACCATATTTAAGAGCGTTTTCTCGTCACTAATTTCAGTAGGCAAATGACTTTCCGTCTTCAAGGAGCTCTTACTCTTGACTCAAACTAAACGTTTTCCCTATTCAATGCCGTCAACGCAAAGCCGACAAGGACTCCCAGTTATATAGGATTTTGTCATACGTTCCACGGGTCATTTAGTACAAGTTACTTTACGTAATTTGAATGCTACTATTGCAAATGAAGATCAGTATTGCTACTAATAAATTATTCATCCTCATAAGAATAAAGAATCCAAGCTTTACACCGCTAGTTACATACAACGAAACTCATATTGACACTGAAATGTGTAACACGGTAGTATACGCCACGTTTCTCATTTTCGTCGTTGGTCAACTGATTGTGAACAGGTAGAAGAAAAATTCTCTAGTTCTTTTTGAAACAGTTAAACAGTTGATTTGAATCGGATTTTGACTTATGACATGAAATTTTGCAAAGTGCTGGAAACAGTTTGCGAAGACCGATTTGTTTGCGTTGTCCACCGGAAGGATGCTCAGAACCGGTCAATTGTTTGCACGGCCTTCTCGAAGATGCCTGTGGAAGAAAATATTGTGCAATTGTAAGCCTCAAAGTCTTTTCAAAATTGTTTATTTTAAAAATTTATCTAATGTCAAATCTGCTTGCCAATTATGTAGCAACCCGGAGGGCAATGCGAAGTGACGCTGTATAATCCAAATGGATCATGCGGTGACGGGATGTTTTGTTACTGTGGACGTTGCATGGGATGCTCGCTGCATACATTGGATTGCTTTGAGAAAACGTGTGTCATTTTCGAGTCAGCATAAATTTTAATTACCTGGCCGACTTGATTAAGCTGAAACTAGTTTTATAATTTATAATCAAGTTTGGGTCTGATAGGATGATGTTTAACCATTGCTATTCAGTAAAATGCAGGTTATAAGTTTTAATACTCGGTCTTCTCATTCGCAACCCATGGATGTTAATTCACAAGACTGATGACGTGATGACACTTTTAGCTCTTGTCATGCTGTTGTTAAGGTTAATGGAGGGCAGGCAAGTCCATTAAGTATGATTACTACGAGAAGGATTCAATAATAAGTTATAATGTCTGTCGAACTTTGTACTGTGATTGCTGAACTTGATTACCAAATATTGAGGAAAAAGTCGAATCTTCGTGTATATTTAGTTTAAAAAATCTCCACTAGTTGTTTATGCATTGCTTTACTAAATGTTTTAAGAAAATGTGTGCATGATTTTTGATTTGAGAAATCTCATTTAATGTCGCACTGTCAAATTATATAATTCCACATAAATAAAAACATCCTTATAAAGTTTATTGAGTCCATTTTGTGATTGTTTGTCTTCGGTCTTCCTCTTCATGTAGCAGTTGCATTAAAAATATTAGCAGATATATGACATCAGTTGTTGACAGAATCCAATAAAGGACACTTACCACATGAGTGTACATAAGTATTAAATAAAGGCTATAACACTTTGAGCTCTGGACCCGTGACGTTTCGTCGAAAAATAACAAAATCCTCAAAACTTCATCCATTGGAAAAGATAAAATTAAAACCATACAAAAACAAAACACAGTGTATTTAGTACATTTACATCCGCCTGATTCTTTGGCATCGTTTATTGGTTAGGCTGCTGGGTCGAGAAGAAAACACCCTCGAATTAATATTTTTGCACGCACGCATTTTCTTGTGAAGCTTCGTAAAGCTTCAAGCATAATGTATTAATTATATTTTTCATCCTTCAACCCACTGATAATTCAATTCTGGATTCAACTTGAAACTGTTTACATGTTTTCCTTCAAGATTAGTTTTCATTTTAAGGTTTGAATTAACAAAATTAGTTGTGAAAAATGATACCTCCCGCACAAGTTATGAGGAGATGGGAACCATTATATTTTTTATACTGCTTTACATTTACATGCCATCACGTTAAAGCATTTAAAGTATAATATCACGCTGACGTGAGCCTAATTCTTCATGAATGAAATCAAAATAATGAGGAATTGAATTCAAAGTTCATTGCTGCATAAATTCTCACTTTTGTTAAAAAGTTCATTAAAATCAAGAGTTTCCATCACTCTGCGCTCTGCTTCACTTTGAATGCAATTAAAGCATGTCCTAAATGGACGTTTTGGTGTGATAATATTTGCTCATGCTTATGAGTAACGCATAACTTTTATTATAACTAAAAGTTACGCGTTACTCGTAATCATGAATTGAATTTCATCCTTACACATGTTTTGGTGTACGGATTGAGCTTGAGCCCACAGAGCATTTTTTGGTGTTTGTCAATGCGTGAAGTTGGGAATCAAACCATTTTCGCACAAGCCACCCCTTAAAATTAAGGCTTGTTGAGTGTGCATCCGGCTTTACGATTTTGGGCAATACACGTGTAAGGTGTAAAAGTCAATTTGAAGATTAGCAATCAAGACAAGCTATAATTTTTTGGTTCTTGTAATGCAACAGCTCCTATGTTTTTATTGTTAAAGAGGTGCCACCATTTCTGATAAAATGAAAATGATAAATCAAACAGCATTTTTTGATTGCTATTGTTATTTAGCATTTACATCCTGTCTTGTCAAGTTAATTTTGAGGCGAAAATCGAAGCGAAACAAATTAGCTTACAATAAACTTCTATAAACCACACGAAAGTGCATGGTTCCTTGCACTTTGATTTTGTTTGTCAACTGTTGAACAGCGTGTAAAAACATGTGAAACTCGTATTAACGTAATAAATAAACTGTTGTTTGGTTGTGAATTCTCAAATCAGCAACCAATCCTATTGAAAAATGGGGAAAAATATTAAAATTCCAGTTCTGCTATATTGTGCAACTATTTTGATATTAAATGACTTTTCTCCCGTCCAGTGCACGATTAACATTGGTTCTCAAGGTTTGGGATTCAATTCTATTCTGAATCAGCTTAATAAATTGGATCCATTTCAAATATTTGATAGGAAGCACAATCCCGATATACATTTACCGTCCGTAAGTTGTGTTTTGTGTCCATTATGCAATTTCCTTATCATGCAAATAGTATATTACAATTGTAAAATTTTAATTTCAGTTTTTATAAAATTAATAATTTAGCCGGGACTCATCACAAAATATGGTTACCCTGTTGAATCTCATGAAGTGACCACGTCCGACGGATACATTTTGACGTTGCACCGAATTCCGCACGGTAAAAATGAACCGTCCTCTGGCTCAAAACGCCCCGTAGCGTTACTTCAGCATGGATTGATTTCGTCGTCGGATGATTGGTTGCTAAATTCTCCTAATAAGTCATTAGGTACAAAAATTATAGATATAGATGTAAAACAATTGCTGCATTTTTCATAAAGATGAGGTCAATAAAATTGACATGCTTCTTTGCTATTTGCTACAAACTAACAAACTGTTTCCTTGCAAAAGCTTTCAGGTTGGCTGACGCCGGATATGATGTGTGGCTGGGCAATGCACGCGGTAACCGTTACTCTCGCAAACATCGAGATTTGTCTCCTAAGCGAATCCAATTTTGGAGATTTGGGTGAGATTTCTTAGATTTTTTCAGATTTGATCCAAGTTTTAGATTACTTTTGGTACGATGTTGTCCTAGTTTGAGAAAAATGTATTATTATCATATCGTTATATGATCTTTAGTTTTCATGAAGTTGGTACCCGCGATCTTCCGGCAATGATCGATTTTGCACTCAACAAAACAGGACAGGCAAAATTACAATTCATAGGTCACGACCTCGGGACAACAAAAGTGCTTGCGTTGCTATCAACTCGACCTGAATACAACAACAAAATCAGTTTGGTTTCCGCACTTGCTCCTGTTGTCTTTGCAAACAACATGAGAAGCCCTATTCGGTTTTTGGCACCTTTTTCTCATATTGAAGCTGTGAGTCTCAATAGAATTGAATCTATGCGAATTATATAAGATCAATTTATAAAATGTTGAAAACGCTTAAACAATAGATCATTCTGGATATCTTGGGGCAAGGAGAATTACTTCCTTCATTTATTGTAGATCTTCTGAATAATCTGATACCTTCAATATGCACTCCACAACATTTTGCAGCTTCACTCTGCGAAAGTCCGTTGTATCTTTTTGCAGGTTTCAACCCTGGACAGGCCAACTACGTAACTATCATACAATCCTTCAAAAATTCATTGATTCAATAATGAATAATGATTCAAATAATGGCATTTCAATTATATTTTCAGACTCAACTGCCAATCATTCTGGGACACCGTACATCAACATCGTCGCGAATGTTTATTCATTACATGCAGTTAGTGACTTCTCCAACATTCAGACAATACGACTACGGATTTTTGGGGAACAGACGGTACTACGATACGGAATTTCCCCCTGATTATACACTCAAAAATGCTACAGTTCCATTTGAAATTTATTGGGGTGACAATGATCTTTTGGCTGACCCAAAGGTAAAATCCATTATCCATCCGACTTTAACAAAATAATAGAATTGTAACAAACTGCTAATAAATGAATTACAACACTGCAGGACGTCGCACGTTTAGCAGCCGAACTCCCAAATGTGGTCATCAACCATCAAGTTGCGTATCGCAAATGGAATCATTTAGACTTTCTTTTCGGTGTTGATGCAGACAAATTAGTGTATGATCCTTTAATAGAAAATATGCAGAAGTATAATTGAATAATGTAAATCTAATTTTATACTGCTGTACAACGAAATAATTGTTCAAAAATATCGAGCTGGAATAAAAAAAACCACATTTCGGAATACACTTCAATATTGCGTTGTGCTTTGTGATCATTTGGATGAAAAGGGGGAGGTGTCCTTTTAATCTCGTAGGCTGTCTGAAAAGGAAGGAAGCATGCGAAATGAAAGCATGTTGTGAATGGAATGTGTCGAGTGTGTCCTTTTCCCCCGAACCGATGGGTACACCGACAACGGAGTTTTGCTACAATTTAGTCTCAAACTTCATCTCGTTCACGTCGGTTTAACTATTCTCGTCGTTCAAAATACAAAGTTACCCTAATGTCCTCTCCTTTTGAAAATTTTTACAATCATCATCGTCATAATCAAAATATTTCCAATTCGCATGCTCTATCCAACGCGAATAGTTTTGTGAGTGAAAGCAGTGAAGGTGGCAGTGCAGATGAATCGAATACTTCTGGTGAGACATGGATTTTAGCTGTTTTTGAAATTATTAAATCACTAACGGTCGTCCATAGTTCGATTAAGTAGAAAATGTTTGACATTAGAATTGCTCGTAATGTTGGATCGCAACAAGGAATCTTTGGGGACACTAAGCCGTGAAGAACGACGAAGACGAAGACGAGCAACGCCCAAATACAGATCAGCCCATGCTTCCAGAGAAAGAGTGAGAGTGGAAGCTTTCAATGGGGCGTTTGCCGAATTGCGAAGTCTTCTCCCAACTCTTCCTCCTGATAAAAGACTTTCAAAAATTGAAATCCTTAGACTCGCCATTTGT
This sequence comes from Harlomillsia oculata, assembly GCA_019776145.1. Taxonomy (NCBI): domain Eukaryota; kingdom Metazoa; phylum Arthropoda; class Collembola; order Entomobryomorpha; family Oncopoduridae; genus Harlomillsia; species Harlomillsia oculata. Next base: position 11,529 of record JABASF010002170.1, read on the forward strand.
TACATAGCTTACTTGAATCATGTTCTTGAGCGATAATCATATTTGTGAACTTAAAATAGTGAGAAAGAGATGTCTAATATCAATATTAATGTTATTCGAGTTGTAACTATAGACTTCAAGGATTACGCGTTTCGTATCTAAGTCCTACTCTATAATTCGTTTATTTGTACGGTGCAACTTTAGTCGTCTTCAAAATTAAGATTTTCATAGTTAAATGACATAACATTAATAAATAAGTTAGCCAATGGGGCAAAATGATCCATTGAGCTAATCTCACAAAAACAATGGAAAGTAAACAAGCGCGACAGGGATTAAATAATAATAAATTATTGTTTTATTCCCTTTTATTTGCGCAGATTATGGAAATGTATACCAATTAGATGTGCTTACTTTTTAGCTCACACAAGAGTGAAGGAAAGCTTTACGAAGAGATCTGTATAATGGAATTGCATTTTTAATGAGGACTTTGAGGACACTTGCAGCTGCATAGCATGAGATTCTCAGTTGAATGCACGAGGGCGAGGAGGGACGAGGAAAGGGTGGTTTGATTGCTGTGAATTATAATTTGTGTGTGAAAGGAAGATTCTTCACTCAAACACGAGACCAAAACGAAATGTTGACATATCTTTTTCGCCCTTTTTTCTTCACATGTTCAATTTATAACGCTAAGGGTGCATTTGACGCATTGCTTCTCTGCACTCGGAATCCTGAAATGGACAAGGGATGAAATTCTCTCCAAGTGCCAAATGGGAAGTGAAAGAGGACAGACACTCACTCTTCGGTGAAATGATCAGTTTGAACACCACAAGCTCCAGCTCTCAAGGGACACTTTGTGACTTCGTGTCCTATTCCTGTGCTGGTTGCTACTTGCTACTGCTTTCTCTTATATTCATTCCACGCTTGGGTGAATCTGGGATGTGTATAAAACTCGTGGAATGAAACTACGGCTGGAAGATTCCAGTGGTGTCTTAAAAAACATGGACGAGTAGAGAGCAGGTGGCTATTGAGCTTGTAATCCAAGAAAATTGTACTTGGCAAGTATTGGACACCTGCAACCAAGATGAACTGTAAGCAAGCGTTAGCAACTTTCCCGGAGGAGGAGAAGGAGGAGGAAAGATTCCGAGTCTGGATTCATCTGACAACGGTTCATTCTACGGACTTTCTCCTCCCCCTCCTCCTACACAAACTCCTTCATCCATTAGTTTTCTGTATAATTTCTGCTCATTCTAAACACTAAACTGCTATTATGTCCCGCGAGATCTCTAGTAAGCAATGACAATATTACACAATAACGGGCATGATTGAGAAAAAACACACTTATGGAGCACACTGGAGGACGGTCAATCAATCTTCACCATACATTTGGCCACGTGTGCAACTGCAACACAGTAATTATTTTTGTCCAGGATCCAGGACAATTCCTATCCCATCCCTTCTGAGGGATTAGGATCTCAAGGGAGTTCACTACGCGACACATTTACTCCAATTATATGGCTTAAAACATGGATACGCACAATGCAGGATGTGGAAATAACNACGCACAATGCAGGATGTGGAAATAACGAGTTTCAACTTACCCCAAAGTTTCATTTAGTAAAATACAAAAAAGGTCGCCCATGGTCTTATTCAAGATTCAAGCATTTTCTTGCGTTCATCTTCCAGTATTTTAAAGTCTTTATGCGACTGTCGTTGACACTTTATTGACACATCCTTTTGCTCTTAGCATTTACAAGGGTCATAAAAATAGATTGGTACTTTTAATAGCTTGCTTGTGACAAAACAAGTGCAGCCACGGAAGGGACGCTATGGAAAAAGGGCCGATATGAGCTCTTCGCTTCTAGGGATGTCTTATTATTATTATTAAACAAACCTAAACGTATCAGCACGGTCGGTACGATAGGAGATGGACTTAAGGGTCTTAAACGATAGAAGACGAACTTGTTAAAAACATAAAAGACAAGACTTGAGCAGCGGTTGGCTGACGTTTATGAGTTTGACAATGCTTATTTCCACTCTTGGTCCTTCAGAAAGGGCCACAAGCAAAGGACAAGCCTTGTTGTTTTATGACGGATTATACACTCATGTCTCTCAAAAAGTTTGAATCTGAACTGTAAGTTTTCAAGTCATTCAAGTTTTGGTATTCACCCTGAAAGCAAACTTGTGACTGTGAGAAGGTCAAGCTCAAAGTGTATCGACAACATTCATTTTAAAAGTTTTTCAAAATCATGGTTCAAATAACGGATGCTGATGACGCAGACGTCGAATTGGATATTGAAATCGAGTGGTGGCACATGTGTCACATTTGCCAAGAAGCCTTTGTCACTTCTGAAGATCTGAATAATCATAACACAACACAAGATCACGTAAATAAGAAACAGGACTACCTCACTGAGAAATCCGTGAAGACAGAGTGAGTCAAAATTGCTGATATGATTACTAATTTTTGGGGCATTTTTGTGTATTTTGGAAAGATAAGGTTTTATAGATGTATAATATCAATATCCCATTTTTTAGTGAAAACGCAAACATTACAGTATCAACTAAGAAAAGGTTACGTCGGATCCTTTTGTCACCGGAAGAAAAACCCTTCGTTTGCAAATGTTGCTCTGACTCGAAAAGATTCACACGGAGAAGCTCATTGAAACGACATGAGCGAACCATTCAATTGGACAAAACCTGCCCCTCTCCCAGCAACACGCTGAAATGCCCTTTTTGTGAACGCATCTTCCGTAAAGAAAGTCGGCTTTTGATTCATGTTCAAACCCACATTCCACAACAAATCATCAAATGTAATTAACACTAATAACGGTTCCACGCGAGTTTAATTATTATTTCATGTATGACTCAAACAATGCCAATTTTTATTAAAATACTATGTACATGTAAATAAAAGCATAAATCTGAATTTTATGTCACACTGCTGTTAGTTACACTTCCTGGAGCGGTATTAACTTTTACAGATGATTCAAGTGCCCCTTCCATTTTAGGCTGACTTTGAGTCGCACTTTGAATACCAGACTCATTTTCAGGTAAAGCAGCTTTTGAAGTTGCGACGAGCTCAGTGGCGACTTTCTCCTTTTTCTTTGAGGCGGACAGTCCGAGACTTAGGTAAAGTCGATCAATCTTTTTGCAAAGAAAACACAGTAATTAAAAACTCCTTTTTATTAGCATGTTTTTTCAAATTAAAGTTCAAAATTATTTTAAATTGCACCTGTTCCAATTCTTCACGAGGCTGTTCAGGGAACTGAAGAAGCCCGTAGCACGTCACCCCGCCGTTATCATCCCCAATAATTAAACTCTGAAACCATTAATCATCCGTTATGTTCACATTATTTCATAGTATTCCGGGTTTAAAATAAATGCATAGTTTTTTGTGTTAAGTTTTACATTGAGATATGACGAATAAATGCATTTCCGCACTCCCACGTTACTGGACATTTGGTGAGTGACCACAGGTTCTAGAGTGTTGAGTGTCAAATCCCACACTTCGACTTGGTACTCACCAACTCCTACAAAAACTGACGACATATTCGGACAAGTTGTGCAATCAAAAAAGATCCGCTACATAAAAAGAACACAATTATAATTTTATAATAAGCTGAAATGTCAAAATTTTAATTTGGAAGACTATGCAATAAAGTTCTGATTGATTTGATTACGTACCAGTCCCGTTTGCATGCTCAATAGAGGAGTGAAAGAATCGGTTTTCCAAATCTTCATTGTATGATCCCCAGAGCAAGAAATGAAAATGTCTTTCGCAAATTTTGAGAAGCTAATTTGATAAATTGGACCCGTGTGACCAATATAATTTCCTACATATTGTTCGCTGTGTGTGAGTGTGCACTGAAAAGTCATTCAATTAAATTAATACAAAGTCAATATAAAGCATAGACCAAAAGTGGAGAGACAAACAAATTATTTTTATTTTTACGAAATCCTGAAGAGCTATTCAACAGCAAGTTTATTCGCATGTAAGTATGACTACTTAGTGACACAGAAACAGTTAATAGAACCGCGTGAACACCACGGTTCTTCGGTGTGTGTGTGTTTCCTTCGATCCCCTTCCATACCCTGTTTTGCACTTTTTTGTGAGACACTTTTGAGAATTGCCTCATTTTTCCTCATTATCTGCCTGAATGACCTGATATTTTTGGGTGGGTTCTTTCGCTTATTGTATTCTTTCTTCACTAGTACACAAAAGAATTCGATTCCCATAATCACCGGTACATTGGAAGGATTTTTCTTTCTGGGGCACTCTGAGATTTTCTCTTTCACGATGTTTTTCAGTACACAAATTCCCAACCTTTCTTTGCGCGCTCCTTTTCGGTTCTTTACATACTTTGGGAACTTCTGTATTTTACATGATTTCAAAGCCCAGATCTTTCTCTTTAATTTGGCAATATGCTACACGCGAAATATTCAAATCTTTGGCGACGGTGTCGCTTGATACCGAAGGGTTCGCTTCAAACTTTCTCCGAACTTTCTCGATGTTTCTTTTTGTCGCTACAGTTCGAGGATGACCACTTAGCTTTTTGTAATCAGGTTCTTCAGTTTCCTCGTATCTTTTAATAGTAGAATAAATAGTTTTTCAAGATCTTCATTCACTACAAAAGTGTCGAAATGCCACTTTCTTGACACCATTTCCACTGTTTTCATGGACGTGCAAAATTCGCTTCGCAAAGCTTTCGTGTTCGGATTGTCTCATTTTTGTTACCGTTAGCGGAATTTCCAGACCACTTGCAGATTTGAATGAAGGAAG
>JABASF010002171.1:0-16284 GCA_019776145.1 Harlomillsia oculata
TAAATGTCACGAAGACAATAGGATGTTCCATGAATTTTTGAGGGTCATATTGATGTCCGCTTTCAAACTGGAATGAACCTCCGTGTATCCAAACAACTACTGGATACTTTTCCCTTGCATTCTAAATCACAAAAGCAGTAATTCCTCATTCTAGACGGACCTAATGATTTTTATTGCTATTTATTTAATATAAATCCAGTGTGGCAAAAACATGAAACGGCAAATAATTTCATACAACATTCGGAGTTGCGACATTCGCAAAAAGACAATCTTCTTCACCAATCATAGTATCCGGTTCAGGATTAAAAGCATCTAATTGAGTACAAGACGAACCAAACTTCGTCGCGTCTCTCGGTTCCTCCCATTTCGCGTCGTATTTTTGCGGACTCTGAATTCACAATTAAAAGATCATTTACTAATTACTAGACATGAAACTTCTTTTTTTTTAAGAATTGTGAATTAATCTGACCTTTAATCTTAGAAATCCAATTGGCGCTTTAGCATACGGAATTCCTCTAAATTCCACATAATCCTTATTAGTGTACGTTGATTTTAAACTAATCCCCGTCAATTGATTTCCATTCGGTAACGTTACAGTCTCATGAGAAGTCACTACCAAAACACAACCAATTAGAATCCCTATGAAAAGAATTACTTTCTCCATAACTGAGTAACCAGGTTTCCGGTGGTTTGGTGTTTAATTTCCTCTCCTGAGCGTGCTTTTACTAAAACAGGCATCATATATTGATCTTCCAACCTAACAAAATTATGTCAGTTTGATTAGTGACAAGGTTGACGATGAGGATTAAAACCGTAATCTTATCTACCTTGCAATGCAACCTTTTATGTGTGAAACGCACAAGTACACGTGTAATCTAAGTTTTCCTGCGTTGCTGGATTCGTTTAGTTGAAACATCGTAATAAATGCTACAGTGATTAAATGAGATGATCATAATTAAAGATGCAAACGGATTATGGTTGGAAAACTTTATTATTTTTGGAACTTAGTTGACCTTACTTCTGTAATGGTGAGGTTTGTCGATGTGATCATGTTTCATGTGATCTCTTTGGGCGAATTGAGTAGTGAATATTGTGGATACTGTAAATTAATTAATGCTAATTACAAAACCGAAGAACTATAAAAAGATGTAACACTACGTATTATTATGAGATATTTGTGGTTACCCCAAACCCGTGTTTGATAGGAAAATGATGAGGTTGACTGTGTGGGCTTCATAAATCATGATGAGGAAGACAAGCCGTTGTGTTACCTGGTAATTAGTCAGTAGCCTAAGACTCCTTCCCTCACAAGTTTTATATAGACCACCAACGGAAGAAAGAGTATTACATAATATCCAATTAGAACATCATCTTACGAATGTTGTATAATATTACGTTTTTAATACTAAAAGTAGCAGCAACTTGTACACTTTTAACTTTTACATCTTTTTAATTCATTCGTCCTTTATTCTCACATTTTCCAACTCTTTTTGCTCCTGTCGATTTCCTTACGGGTTTATTTCCCACACACAAACACGGCTCGTTTCTTCTTTGAATTTGTTCCCTCATCATCCCCTCATTAATAAAGTGCAGGGGAGCCCTTATTTGATTTGATATGCACGAAGTAACGGATACGGTCAGCGGGAGGATTTTTTGAGAACAGAGACTTTTCATTCATCAAAAAATGAGAAGATGAGAGTTTTCTTCCCGCATTTACGCATCATTAAAGGAAACTTTGTGTGTGCATTACACCCCGTGCATTACAAAAGAGGATGCATTACAATGCAATATTATTATCCTAGTCATGAATTATACGAACCCTCAAGGGTCATCCGCCTTGCGGGACTTTGTCTTATGATAATTACATTACTCACTCAGTCAATTTCATCCTTCTCATAAAAGGTCTTTACGCTATACATAAAGCCTTGAGCAGTAGAGCACAACTTTTTTTGACATTATTAAAAAATTAGTAATCTCTTCTTTCCCTGATCAATTTCTGTTCGAATCCCCAGGATTTTTGCCTGAATACAAAGTATTCTGCCCTAAAAATATTGCCTGGAGGAAATATGGAAAGTGCGTTTTCATTTTCACTTTCATTTTTCTTGGGACTGGTTTTTGGTATCAGTCAAAAAAATGTCCAGAAATATTACATAGACAGCGCCTCATTAATTTTTTTGTGTGTAAAATGCCCTTCGTTCTTATTCTTTCTAGTTATGCCACATTATGAATTGGCCGGGAGGGAAATCACCTTTAAAGCCAATGCTACCGGGGAAATCATAATCCAAAAAACATAGAAAGGGTAGGCAAAGGACTTAACACTTTACACCCTTCAAAAAAATCATTTTCGGGTGTTGCTTGCGTTGTCTTGATATAAAAACGTATAAAAACCAAAAGTGCTACTTTACTTACCAAGCATACAGAATATTATGCTACTGCTTTTTTAACTTCATTTAAAATTCATTCAAGGTTCTTATTTTGAAGGGAATGAATCTAATAATAAAACTGGAAATGAGCAGTGAGTTTAGCACCGGGTCCAGAAATTAACATTGGTCTCACAGCCAGGCTCGGGCTCATTGTATAAAAAATGCTTTCCTTCTTCGTTCATAGTCAATAAAAAAGTCAAAACAAAAGTGATAGTCGCAATTGCCGGGATCTGAAATTGTACTAAGCATGGGCACACAAGTGAGACTGATAAGTGATTAAAGTGCCTTTTTTTCCAGAAAGGGTCTTTTTGATTCTTGACACGCGGAATCTTTCAGTGAGATTCTTGTTTGATCCATCCAATCCGTCTTTGGGTGCTTTCAATTGCTCCACATCTTGCACTGAATACAAAAAAGAGTTTCATCCTTGTTTCAAGATCAAATTCAAGCCGTAATCTAAAAATATACTAATAAAACCAACCAGTTCCCATATACTTTGACCCTTTTAACTTTTTAACTTACTGTTTTCTAAGGTCACCTTTTCCTTTCTGATTTATCTTATCACTTGAGTCGGCATTCGGCAAGGTAAGGTCTTGTCTATTGTCTTGTGGGTGAGAATCGTGAGAAGGCGACTTCACTTCTCTATGATTATAAAATAATTAGGCTTAATCCCATGCGCCTTGGCGTCACATTGATTTATTCTCAGTTATTATTACATTTAAGATACTTCCGTAGAATTGTAGGTCGAGGTTTGTACTTGTAGAGATTGTAATTGTAATGTGTATCTAAGTTGTCCTGGCTGGGTTCGGGTTGTTCTTGTCCTTCTTGGTAATCTTGGTTGTTGGTCTTGTTCTAAATTGTCCAGAACCGAGCGTTTTCCAGAATCTGATTTCTAACATTTCTATAATAATTCCAAGTGTTTTAACGAGTCTTAAGCTTGGATTACGGAAGATTACGGCTAAGGTACAATTTACACCATCGTGTGTTTTCTTCATGGTCCATTAGCCATTAATGCATCAACCAAAATTCCAAGGAAATGTTTATAAGATTTTACATTTTAATGTCTCCAAAAATAAATTTTCAGGTATACGCGTAAAGGAGAAAGGTACCTTTCATATTTTCATTCATGGATGCGTTTGTTGAATTGATAAAATGCGTTTGACGTGTTCAAATACACAAGAACATCTTTGCTTTATTGTGTTGAGATTCAACTTCATTAAGTTGAAACCGCACAAGAGGTAGAAAATGTTTGATTGACGGCTTTTTTGGTCTTTTGTGTGTGGAACGTGCAAGTGAGTGTGCATTGTGCATCATTTCCAATTCATGTTGTAACATGTGAATAATCACATTAAAATGCGCACGTGTACAACTGACATTACACAAAGATTGTGGTAAAAAAAGCGGTCAAATCTTTATATTGTAATTTATCCAGAGTTTTGTATCTTTCTACAGGCGAAATTACAAAAAGGATGAGGAAGATGCAGTTTGTTGCATTTTGTGCAGTGTGTGTTCCAGCAGAAATCAAGAATGATTCCAGCACTTGCACTGGACTTGCTCCCGCCCGCCTTCATCATGAGCCGGAGGGTTCCCTGATGCATTTTGACATGATGCCTTTTAATGCATACCCTTGGCTGCAATTCTTAATTTGCATTGATTAATTTGTATCCCACTAAAATGAAGAATCTGCCTTTCTTGACCGGGGGCCCAGGAACTCACACATTCAAAACATTTTGTGCTGAATGTTGACTTGTGCCGTCCGTCCGTGCCAACAGTTGCAAGTGCCATGAAATTCCGACGTGAGCAATACAAATGCAAATGATATCAACATGAACGAATTCTATGATTTCAATGCTTTTTGGTTTTTATTCTGTTGATGAGCTTGAGTGTTCTCTCAATTTGACCACCTGGTTGTTTGGTCCAATAAATGGCAATCCCAATGGCACTTCGGCACCTGGCACACTTGGAAATATTTGGCATTGATATTCAAAGGTGTTCCTCATTATCCTGAAACGTTAATGCCAACTGCGTCTTCTGACAATTAAGAATTACGAGATTTATCAAAAATTCGTTTTTTTAGTTAATTTTTTGAACATCACAAATCACAACGCTTACTTCCAGATTTTGAAGAATGATGTTACATTATCCAGTAAGAAGGAACTGGAAGAAGAAAAAGATGTTCTTTCTTTATCTATCTAAGGTGTGGCGATGGCGGCCGTTCGTTCCTCGGTGGCAGTGGCATAAGTGTTTTTACTATCGTTGCTCACATGATTGATTTCCTTCATAACTCATAGAAAATGGTTCAATGTGTAGCATCGTGTTCGTGTCCATGATCCTTATCAAGAATTATAACACGACTCGCCATTATCCACGCTTCTGTGCCTTAGGAATCCTCTTTTTTTTCAAACAATGGTCAAGTGACAAGGATTTTTGGTCCAGGTGTCAAAAACGTGCAGGGCAAGTTTTTGAACTGTCCACTTTTCACTTTCGCTTTTCTTCTTTTTTCTTCCATTCGACAAAAACAAGTCAAAAAACAGAACAAATGTCAAAAACGTGTGTAATAACAAGACATCTTCTCTCATTTTTATCTGTCAATAGAATTGATAATTGATCATTCCTGTGATTTTTAGTTAATCTTTTTTCTAGTCTTAATGAAAATTAACTTCAAGTCTCACATTTCCCTGGCTCAAAAACGAGATTTCAGGAGAAAAATCCGTTAATGATCCTCAGTCTATAAGAACATTTTTCTGTAACGAAAGTGACTTGAAGTAAAATCTAATACAAAAAACCGCGGTATAGTCTACTTGGATTAAAAAAAGAAGATGCCTTTCGGTCGTGTTAATTTTTTGAAAATGAAAAGTGATCCTTGGTTTCTATTCTATTGCAAGGAAAAGCCGTCGGTGGCAAAAACTGGTTTCCGTCCGTCACTGTGTGTTTGTAGGCTGCATATCAAAATTGGATTTTTGTACACTCTCTCAGTTTGAAATCCAGAAGATAGACATGAGGAAATGTTAAAAATCCAGGCAAGAAAGCTAAATTCTCAATTTGAAAAAAATGTATAAAGCATCATCATCACAGAATCATCATATCAAAAACCGAAACTGGTATTAGCATTTGTATAAGCTATAGAAAAGTGCATTAAAACTTGTGGTTTTTGGTACACGAAACGAAGGGAAAAGTAAAGTAACTACGTGATGTTTTTTCCAAAACAAGTTTTGCTCTTTGAATCCCTTCAAGTCTCCTTGTGTAACCCTTTTCAATGCAAGTGCATATTCAAAGACTCAATCAGAAGCAGTTTCTGACTAACTTGCACTTGCACTCTCAATAATAGTACTTGTAATTATTGTCCGGTGAATCTCACTTGAATTGCAGTCGGATTTTCACTTTCTGAAGGTTGTATTTACAGGATAATCAGATACACTCCGCATTATAAAACCCCGAGTCCCTTCAAGTCCTCATACCTTTCAAACCTGTGTCTTTCATCTAAACCTTCGAAGGAGCATCGTTTCACTTTGGATTCACTTATTCACCCTTTTTGGGTTTAAAAGCTCGGCTTTTTTCAAGAGTGAGAATTCGAAGGGATTCTCTTCTGATAGTTCTGACTTGAATCCCTTCATAGATGGGACATTGAGTTAAGCTCAGTGAGTAATTAACTTGCCACGAGTAGAAACTGAATGGAACCAGCGGGTTCCATTTGTGAAAGGTGTGAACGCTCCAGTGGGGAACCCATCCGATTTGAAGTTGATGATGAAGTTTCTGATATCTGCCTCTTGGCTGCTGTTGCTCCTGTTTTTTTATTCCTTCGTCACAAGAACAGACATGTCCAATCCAATAATGTAAAAACTCATCTTATAAGGACTTTCAATTCCAAATTCGAGAAGTTTTTTGAGGATGAATGTCTTTAATTTCTGGATTTATACCCTTCTTTCCCGTCTCTTTATATGAAAATTCGTAATCAAGTCCTATGTACCTGGTTATTTTCTCAATTCAGATAATTATGATGATGAGAAAATTAATTCGTTTGGAAGCTACCTTTATCTTCAAAGGGGTCATGCGCCTTGCCACACTTTAACGTTTTGAATTTCATTCAATTCAAGGTCACATTTTTTATTACATGAATCAATTAACTCTGAAGGGTACAAAAATAGAGTGGGTAAGGTAAGGGTATGTACATTAACTGTCTCTGACGTCTGTGAGAGTTCATAAACAAATCAAAAAACGTTATTCTAACATAACAGTACTTTTTTACACTTTCATGGGCACAAAAAGCCGACTGGGGACTGAGGAGGTGGGACAATAATTGTGTAATGCCCTAATGCGATGATGCAATGAAATTAAAAGTGAATTTTTATTTTCAATTTAGATAAAAATGTGAAAAAAATGGATCCTGTTAATGCGTCAAGCATAATTAACAAGTAATGCGTTTCTAATGAGTTTTCTGTCATTCGAAAACATAGAGTCAAGGTCAAGTCAAGACGGTCAAGACAAGAGTAAAGGTGATGGATGGTCTATACCTATTACATACAAGATACAATCATATTAAAAATAATCAAAATAACGGAATTAATAAAACGGCAAGTGAATGAACTAATATAGTAAAAGTCCAGGGAATGTCTCCGGGTGGGACTCCAGGAACGTTCTTTATACTATTATGCATCAAGTCATTGACGTGGACGAAAGGTACCTATTTTTAAAGACTTGTACAAGCCAAATAAGCTTTCATGACTCATATCTGACAGAAGGAAAGGACCTTTTAGTTACTTTCTTATGGAACTTCTGTTCCTTCTTTGGTGTCAAGTCGTCAAGTGTTCCGAACGTACGCCGGAACGCCGTACTTACGGCATGGCGTCATGTCGGAGAGGGCACAGGTTCGGATTCAAGGCAGGTGTGTGTAAGTAGCTCATTCATTGAAAAAAACGACGACATATGGTCAGTGTTTTGAATATACGGCTTCCGTTTCCTGTTGTCTTCCCGTTGTTTGAATTGATGTGCGAAGGACGTTTTCGGTTCTGTGGGTTTTGAATCCCTCAACTTCCCGTTTTGATTTTCATGAAGGATGGATAGGAAAATTAAAAAGTAGGACTGAACTGACGTTCCCTTTTGTAAAAATGGATCTAAAAACTCGTTGAGAGATTTGATTTGAGATCGTAAATCTCATCCCTGGAAAAAAAAAGTTTTGGAAAGTACGTAATGCAAATAACGATTTTGAATACCAAATTGTAATGATTTGGAATTCTTCAAAAATTCCATTCTAATTTATGAGTTTTGAATGATGAAACGGAAAGATTACATTTTGCGTTCTCGTTTTCTTGTGTGCAAAGACTTCTCCAGTGTGTTTGGATGATATGAAAGTAAGTCTTAACGATGTCGATTACCTGCACGCTTCTTTCTTTTCTTGACGAACGGATGATGTGCGTATCAACAGAATCCAGGAGCTGATGAGGCGAAAGAATGTAATGAAGTGTTGTTTGGTGCTGCTCTCGATTTTTGTGGTTTCCCAATTCTTCTCTCATCTAGGATCAAGTTTCTCATCGTTAGAATGATGAAATCAATCCCAATTACTTCAGTGCTCTGATGCAAGGTCCAGTTTTCCTTTTGTTGAAGGTGGCAAAGAGTCGTGAGTCGTGAGGTCATTATGCACAAGAAAGAAAGAAGAAGCACTGGGAGACAAGAACGTGAACTTTACAACTTTACACAAGAAGAAACCTTTCCGCTGTGCTTGTCTACAAAGTCCTAAAGGGCTTTTGTTTTTCCTTTGGGTCATGCAGTCGCAAGTCTACTTTTTTTCACCTTGAGGGCTACTTCAAGAAAACTGGCTCCCATGCATAATGTGGGAACATTATCTGATCACTGATATTTGGTTTTTCGTTTTTAATGTGTAACTCGGCTCATTTTTCAGTCTTCTCTCGCAACCTCGCAAAGGCTACCAGTTTACCAGAATACAAAAGTGACCCCTTCATTTGCTTCCTTGGCCTTTCCAGTAATGCTACTGCAATGCAGAAGATTCTGAGAACTGGATCTCTCTGGAACGTGAAAGTGGTAGATTCATCTTGTATCAAAAATCCAGTTGCAATCTAATGGTGCACGTAGGAATCGTTAGCACGTAATTGCTTTCTGTGTATACGTTCACTGCAGTTGAATTCCATTGAATACAATGCAATGCTTATTTAAGATCACGATACTTGATCAATGATAAGTAACCAAATGAAACGTCTCATCGACGACTTTGTGATGAATTGTGTCGTCTGTCCAAAATAATGTACTTGTGGCGACAGAGCAATAAAACTCATTCGTCATTTGACACTCTACACTCTAATGACAAAATGGAAGCTTGGAAATTCGATTCGAAAGTTATGTTGGTTTTATAATTATATTTTATTAAAAATAAACATGCTCATTCAACGCGTTTGCAGTGAAGGCCCGCTGCCGGTAGTCCATCTTTACGTTATGCTACTTAATTTTAATTAACCACATTTGCAATTAATTAAAAGCGGAACAAAAGCGTAACCAAAAATATTTTTACCTAGTACGCTTCATTCGTTTCATGTTTTACGTTTCGAATCTGTAAAATCTATAAGGAATAGCAAAATTCAGTGCTTAGTGCTGCTGGAGAAAGAAAAATGAGTGGTGAACAACGTAAATCATAATTACTGGAAAGTGGAAAGTGCATATGTAATGCACAAAACGCAAAAAAAAGCAACGGAACAATTAAGCCTTCGGGTTTTTTTTGAGAAAGTCATGAAGAAGGCAAAAAGGTTGACATCTAAATCTTTGTGTTGGTCGTAAGATTGTTGCCGACAGGGTCTCTGCATGGAGTTGATGCTTATCTCGTCTCGACTATGAGACTCAGCAGGAGCAACCCATAAAATCAAGATTTGGTTTAAAGATGATACTCTTGCTTTGGACAATGACGACAAACGTGGAAACGTTTATGCTCTGCTTCGATGCTTATGATGATCCTTTCGTACCAGAGTCTGACCCTTGTCCATTCCCTAAACACATAGACTACTAAAACTAAGACTGAACTGTTCCAGTCATGTTTACATTTTGTTGCTCTTAGTTGTCTGTCATTCAAGTACGGGAGCTGTGAAGCCTGGATCTTCACATGCAGAGTGACAAGTCACAAAGTCACGTCCTTTTGTTTTTAAGACTTCTCCAAAGTCGAATAATTGAAGATGTGTCTTTTCTCTTTTTTAATTTACGATGTCTACGAGTAGAATAGTAACAAGCCAGTAGTTCCTTGGTAGTTGTGTTTTTTGAACTGTTTGGGTCAACTTTGAATATTTGAGTTTTTTCAAATAATATGACTTCAGAGTTCAGACTTTATTACTGGTTGTTACTCTTTCCGGATCTTGATGGATCAAACGGATGGACACAACGATACAAGAATATTGTTTAAATTGTTAGGCAGTTTAGTAATTGCCTAACATTTTGCTTGTATTTTATTTAAGGAATCAGCGACCTTCCTTTTATAAAAAATATCTAACAATCTAACCAATAAATATGAGAAAAAGTAGGTTATTCATCTGGTCATCACATTTCACATCACTCATCGTATCAACAGGTCGAAAGAACCGAAAGATTTATTTTTTGTCCTCTCAGTCAATACTCAATTTGTTACTTGATACTTCTTCGGATGTTCACAATTCACTGTATTCACTACTGTCTCCTCTGTCTTTCGTAATCAGAATGAAGCCGGGGAAAAAACAAGTATCCACCTGAAAGGATTGTGAATGAATTGAAAAAAGTGTTGATAGAAGTGGATGCAATAGCAATAAATTCGTCACCGGACACTAATTAGCTGTTGAGGAATAAATCTCTCGCTCTACTAATTCCTTCCATGTTGTGACATAACTCGGTCACATCTACCACTTTTATCTTCCCCTTTGCATATAATCAGTCTCTTTTGCACCTCTGCTTTGAAAAAGGGTTACATTTGTACTATTTATAACAAGCTCAGTGTGAAAAAGTTAACTGGAGAAGGTGCATGGTCCACGATAAAAACGTAAAACTGGACAAAAAACGGTATACATCCTAATATGATTTCCATTGTTGTGTATATGTGGAAGTAGGACACGGGCTATAATTTGATCCTCAATCCGAGTATTACAAATGACATTTGTACTCCTGGGATGAGACTGAGAAGATCCTCGCTTCAACTCATTAGAGATGCAAAGAAGAGAGCTACTAAGGCTTTTTATATTCATCTTATCCTCACATAAAAGACCATAGAGAGAAATCCATTGTGGAACTACGTAACAGAGTATAAGCAATAAGCTATTCTCATCATGTCGTTGTTGGTACACGAAGAACAAATTCGGTGGCGACAGCAGACAAATAATTGACACCAATTAGAGTCTTCGTTGTCGTACTCGACTCGGTATGAGATGAACGTACAAAAAACCCGTTTTCAGTTTTTAAAAAAGCTTTTGATTTCTACTTCTACTTTCTTATGATGAATCGGTATACGGAGATCCCTTTTGCTCTCATCCAATGAGAATACGGATATCCCTTTTTTACCCCGGACACTTTTTTCTACAGCGTCTTCTTATCTTTGTAATCTTTGCTTATGATGGAATTGGTCATTCCAGTATTGAGCGGGATACAGTTAAAACTGACGTTCCTCACTAACAGAGCAAATTAGGAATCATATAAATGAACCGTGTAAAGGGCGTTTAGCAATTTCTATACTTAGAAAAGGGTAAATTGAAAGTTAATAACGTCTTAGGGTTGCTTGCTTTTCACCTATGGAAATGGCAGTGAATCTAGGATTGCGTACAAACGAACGGTCAGGTCAAACATCACAACATCCGAATCCGACTGATGGATGAACAGATGAACACCCTTTTGTTCCCAGTAATCAACAAATTGACTAATAGTGGAACGCAGGGCAGCAGCCAAAAAGTTACAGCCCTTTGCTTCATAAGAAATCTTAGAAGGTCATAAAGCACCTGAACTTGTGCCTAGCAATGTTGAAAATGACCTTTTGAGACAGAAAAAGCTATATTTCCCTCAAAAAAATGAGAAAATGAGAAGATTAAGAAAGGAGAGAGAAATTCAAGCAGAGATTAGGTATTAACAGAGGATTTGTTAAAGGGGGCCAGACAAACTTGCAACTCTGAAGGACTCCAAGGAACAATTCATCAAGATCCTTTTTGGGTGCTCATAAACACAACATTCCAATTTTGTTCATTTTTGGGGGTAAAATGGGTTCATCACTTGTGTGCAGGTGGACGTTTCATGCGTCCACAAGCCATTCAGCACAGAAGTTTATGAAGCCTTAAGTACCGTCAGTGGGTGTGCCGTAGGTGCACTACAGTTGTTTTGTAATTGATTGAATTGGGTGCAGTCATCGTTTTCTTTTTGGCTTGTGTTGTCTTGTTGTGGTTCGGTTTATTTGTGGAGATGATGAGGTCATAATTGGAAATGAAACACAGAGACCGCTTTGCTCTGTTTTATACTTGCTTCTTTCTTTCCACTTTCCAGCGACTAACTCCAATGTTCTCAAAATAGCATTCCTTAGCTTATTGTGGCATTTCTTCAGGTGCACAAAGACAAAATACCGGCATGGAGTCAAAGGGTCCACAGTCCCTATTGTAATAGATCTGTAAGATTCAACAGCGGGATAGCAATGCGCTGCACGCGCCCGTAGTTTCGGTTATTTTTGATGTTGTGCATAATACAAAAGTGCATGACTTGAGTCTAAATGTGACTGGAATTGTCCAAAACGAGTTGAAAATTCGTCTCAGTCTCCATACAAGAAGGATACTGTTTCAAAAATTGAGAAAAGACTCATCGTATGACCTTTAAAATAAAGTAAACCCTTTTCATGTTAGTCATATTGTGTTCAAAAAATGGGTAATAGAATCTCCTTATCTCCTTTGTCGCTTTCATTAACCTAGCTATTCACTGTTGCGTTATGAAGGACGGTTTTATTACGTAAAGGTTACGAATTTTTGGGAAACTGAAGAAACTAAACGAATTTATGAAGTTTCTGTATCTGTACGCATACGCGTATAAATCCATATGTAAATTACATATTCAATGACAATCGGCAATGAACGACTTCTCAAAAGATATAAAATGTTCATATTTTTATTCGGCATTCATCAAAAAGAATCGTTAGGTAATTACATAGTGAAGATTGCCAAAAAAAATGCCAAAGAGCATAAGGGTGAATGCCTGCTGAGCCTCGTTAGCAGACGATTGCAAGTTTGCAACACCTCGAGACTCGAGACCTCGTCTTTTGCTCATTACTGTCATTATAATATCTGACACAATCATTGGAACATCATCAGGTGACATCCCGCCGTGAGAAAGGTGCGGCTGTATCATTATTATTATGCCTTCGGATCCTGTCGACTTGTTCATAAATGATCCTTAAATGCATTTTCATTTCTACTGCGGATTGTTTTTAAAAAGGGAAGTTGTTGCGTTATAAAAATGCCAAGTAATGAATAATAAGAGTCGCCCCGGGCTCAGGGCTAGCCTGATAACTGGTTGACAGTTGACACCGACAAATTCATAGGCTAATGGTTCCTGGTTACATAGCGTATAAGCCATGAAACCCGATTTCGGGTTTTAAAAAACGGGTATAAGTGACCATGGCCAAGCTGATGATGTCGGTGTAATTTTTTTGCCAAGAACACAAATTGCATGGTTGGTACTGGTACGACTCGTATATTTTGGTCCGAGGATACCCGCTTAACTGCGTAATTCACACGCCATTTATTTATTTTCGCTTTTAGTTTATTTATGTGTATGTAACCAGCCAATAGCTACTAAAAGTCCCACTTCCACCTTCCACGTCTGATAGTCCCGTAGTCACGTCCCAGTCATCGTCCGAGGTGCATCGTTCGAAAACTTCGAAAGTCGCGAATCCAACCTTCAAAGCTGAAATCACGTTTTACGTTTTCCCGTCACTTTGTCATCTTTAAAGTGTTTATTCGTGACATTTGTGACCTTGATCTTATTTAATCGACGTGACGCATATTTATATTGAAGGGTTCTGCTGTCATCATGGACTGGAAGACGAAAGGAAACAATTTGTTCAAATCTGGAGATTGGGACGGTGCTTTGTCTGCCTACACGACCGGTTTGGAGAGCGACCCGGACAACATTCCCCTGTTGTCCAATCGGGCCATTGTTCATTTGAAACTGGACAACTTTCGTCAAGGGTTGGCTGATGCTGAACACGTGCTCTTACTTGACCCGGAACATGTCAAATGTAAACATCGTAAAGGACTAGCATTGGTTGAGCTGAGTCGTTATGCTGAAGCCATCGAATTTCTGAGTGAAGCTGTGACATCCGTGACCCCCGGACCCGAAAGAGAGGCAATTCAGAGTGCTCTTACCGAAGCACGGTTGTTCCAACGTCAAAGTCAAACGATGGAAGAATATGGAAAACTACGAAAGGAAGGCCCGGAAGGCGGGCCCTTTTCCAGGCGATTGGCAAGTAATACAAACCGAGTAAAAGTCGAAGATGTCGATGGGAAAGGTCGTGGTCTCATTGCTACAGTGGATATTAAGCCGGGTGAACTTGTCTTGGTGTCAAAGCCATTCTCCGCCGTGAACAGTGACCTTTACGACCCTATTATTGACCTTAGTCTAGCTAAGATAGACAAGAAGGAATGGGAAGAAGAATCCAATCGCCTTTTGATGGCATTGACGGAGAAAATCGTGAGGAAGGTCAAGGATCAGCCGGAATGTTTGGCTGATGTGATGCGTTTGTGGGCCGGACCGGAATTGAAATTTTTGGAAAAAGAAGATCAAGGTAACATTTTAAAATATATCATGTGCACATCTTGAATTCCAGAAATCAACTCAGTTCTCATGATAAATGTTTCAAAATTGAACTCATTATGTAATCATAATCTTAGGTATGATGAACACTGAATTGGACATGGGTCGTCTTTCACAAATCATTCAATTAAATGCCTATGGTCAGTGGATGAACTGGGTTTACGAGGATGTACCGCATAAATATGGAACTCCGATGTTCTCCCAATACAGCCTCCCTGATAAACAACGGATTTCGGCTGGTCTCTGGATTCCGCTTGCTTATATCAACCATGCATGTTATGGAGGAAACGTGCACACGCTTGCTGTTGGAGACACTGTTTTTCTCCGAGCTTTGAAAATGATTCCATCTGGAGCGGAAATCATCGTCAACTATTGTCCTTCTATTGAAGACTTGTCGGTTCGTCAGCATGTCTTTGATCGACACGGATTCATTTGTGCTTGTCCGCTCTGCAAGGTTGACATGGAAGAAGAGTCACGGATCCGAAAGACCCGTCACGAGTACTTTGATAGATTTTTCAAGGAATTCCATTCCAGTGACTTGATGACTCTGACTGGCATTTACGAAGATATTGAAAACTTGCGGAAAGAAACCCCGCATCTGAACATGTCTGTCTTTCGAGTTCTCACACATTTAATAAGAAAAGCAGATACGAGTCTCAACGTTGTCTGTAGGGCAAAGTATGCTGAGCGATTGTTTCATCTTATCAGCGGGACGGATGTGCAAGTTTATACCTTGTTCATCGCTGTTAGCGAGTTCATGACCTTGTCCGCGTGCCATCCCGGCCATCCGGTTATGAGAGACAACTTAAAGCTTTGGGCTACGCGACTTCGCGACATAGTCATCCTTCTGGATGGCAATCTCGACTGTTTGGAATATTATGTTCATCGTACCATGGTCAGGGCACTTAAAGACCATCCTCATATTATCCCGGGAGCGCTTGGTCAAGTAATGAGATCTTTGCGCATCGCGTTGCCTTTGTAAACTCTCATTTATAATTTTCTTAAAATGTCTTGATTATGCGAATTCATGTTAAAAATGTTACAGAATGTTTGCCTATGTTTATTTTGAATTGCGCATGTATATGTACATTTGTATTGTCTGTCTGTTCTCTTCTGTACTGGTTAAAAAAATGTATTCTTACCTCTGTACTGTATGAATTGGTAAAATCAAATACAAATGTTGACATCAGAGATTGAATTTGGAAACTAGATGAATTCATTTCGTTGGTTTGAATGATTAGAATCGGGAAAACTGAGTCCAAAAGCTGTTTATAATGTACCGTAGAATTTCGCGTGTAAGCATCATACAATTTAGGGATTTTGATGAGTTTCCTCAATTAAACTGAACTCAGCTCCGAAAGTCGGCAGACTTTGACCGAAATTAAAAAAATGTATTCTTACCTCTGTACTGTATGAATTGGTAAAATCAAATACAAATGTTCACATCAGAGATTGAATTTGGAAACTAGATAAGTTCATTTCGTTGGTTTGAATGATTAGAATCGGGAAAACTGAAAAGTCCAAAAGCTGTTTATAATGCACCGTAGAATTTCGCGTGTAAGCATTATACAATTTAGGGATTTTGATGAGTTTCCTCAATTAAACTGAACTCAGCTCCGAAAGTCGGCAGACTTTGACCGAAGAAGACTCCTAGTCTCAAAACGTTTCAAGGGAAGCGTGGCGAACGAAGTCTCACTGAAGAAGTAAACGAAAGCTACCTTACCAATACCAGAACGAATCTTGGTGTACACTCCAAGCATTAAAAGTTTACCCAAAATCATCCAAGTTGGGTAAACATGATTTGGATTTTTTTGTCGCAAGTGTTTGTTCTCTCACACGGTCGCATGGACCAAGGTTAATTCGGCGATTTATTATCGAAAAGGTTTTTGGTCTTTTCAAAACTGACTCCTTGTTTTTGTGTACCTTGAAAAGTTGATCTTGTTACATACACACCAGGAGAATGATGCATCATGAATTGCATGCTACACTTAACTTTACCATTTTACCTGTATTTTAAGACCTTGCGTCGATCTCTATTTTCATTTCCGTATCTTCTCTCCGTGCA
>JABASF010002172.1:0-16282 GCA_019776145.1 Harlomillsia oculata
AATACCAATGAGACAAATGCGTTTTGTCGAAGGGATTCGAAGACGGTCGACGAGACAGGTGAATCCACATTTAGTAGCGATTTCTTCAATGTAGTCCACGTAATCGTTGCTTGTGCTCTTTTTCGTATCTCTTCTCATAAACTTTGCTGTAAAATCCCAAGGACAGCAAGGAAGGATAAAGAAATTCACTTTCTTTTGTGCACCCCAGATTGGGATCCAAGGAGTCAGCTCATCACAATGATTGCCAATAATCCATTTTGCATTTCCAATGTCAAACGTGGACGGAACAATACATAGTTCCTATGAATGTAAATAACAAAAATGTATCTTATAATATAATCCAGTAGAAAAGTATAAAATTGTGCAAATTCTACTAGTGTTTATGTTGATACCTGTAACGACAATTGACGTCCATGATTATTTGACAAAGTAGATAGAACACTCCATAATTTTCTTGACCTTACATCCACGCCAATTCCATTTCCAAGATAGCACGTCAAGAAATAAGAGAGGACCCCGTTCCCTGTAAAAACAAAGCGATCCTAAAAATGAAGCATTCACTCATACCTAATGTATTTAAAACGAATGTCTCGATAGTTAGTTAACACTTTACCGCATCCAATATCTACGAATTCGGATAGCCGATCATCCACATTCAACATGTCATAGCGATCGTATATGAATGTCAGTAGATAGCTTGCAATTCCAATCTCTTCACTGAGGAATTTTGCAATGTCAGTAGTTTCAGTCCAGTCCTTTGCAATTTCTTGAAAGTGTTTCCGCTTGAGAAAATCATACCAACAGAAATATTTCTGAATTGGTAGCAAATTCAGGGATCGCTTAACCTGAAGAGCACTTGCATCAACTGTTACAATTTCATCTGCACGCCACCATTTTTCAATCAACTGTGCCGTATAAACAGCATTTGATTTCCATTCATCTTCAGTTTCTGAATCCCACTGTGTTTCGTGTACATTGAAGATTAAAGAAGCCTTTTTATTATTTGACTGATCAACAACAACCTTCAATCTTAACGCGGGACATTCACTATCTGTAATCTGCTGTCCATAAATTACAGGTGCTCCAATTTCAACATGAAGATTTGAAGAATCAAAACCTGTGAACACAAAAGGAACCATTAAATGATATGACAGGCCAGGATGTTGCATTCTGTTTCATACTTTTGTTACAAGGTTTTACACTTACACCATGATTCACTGACTACATAATGATTGAATCGTCCAACTAGACATCGAACTATATCGAATCTTCCAACCAATTCTTCAACCTGACTATTTCTATTACTTTCAATTTTTTTGGTAAGACTACGCTCCGTTTCATCTAAAAGCTTTTGAAAAGCACTTCGTTTGAACGGTTCTGAAAAGTCAACGTAAGTCGCCAAATCCTGAAGTGCATATGACTTGAATGCTCTACGAGTCCCTTGCCCTATTCGAAGGATTTCTGATCCTCGTACACGTCCATTACTAAGCTGAGGATAGTTAACAAATATGGAAATAGCTTTAAACAAGTGGTAGACACTTGGAACGTCTATGTCCAAACTGTATTCCCACGTTGCTTCATCATTGTTGATAGCACTTGAAAAAGTTGAAGGAAGATCAGGGTACCAATCTGTTTTACATCTAGGATCAATGAGCATTTGACGAAGACGAGTTCGAGACGCCCATTTTGTCGACGTGGAGGACTTGACATTGACATTGTCACTATCGTTTCTCGTTGGGGAGATTGGGGCCAACTGGTTCGACATTATACTGTAACACAAAACGAATAATCCTAATGTAAACATGTATTTAAGGAGATGGCGACGTTATTCACGAAATAATAACCTTTTTCAAGATCCAGTCGGAATCTTTCACTGCTTGCTGAATGATCTGCGTGACACGTTCCTTATCCGTTTCATCCGCGTGTTGCAAAAAACTCTAAATTCAGACATCATATATTTCAATATTCCCACTAATTACGATTGTTATTAATATTATCGTAAAATTAATGGGATGAATGTTTACCTGTTTAACAAAATGTTTATAGTACTTTACAAGTTCCGGGTTAGGAAGTCTCGTACACCGGCGAATGAGAAACTTGTACAAACCTTTTGAGGTAATTTCTTTAGCACACAAAGGAACAACCATTACTTTGCTGATTTCTAAGATCTTTTAAAAAGTACAGATGGATTTCAATGGATTTGAATCAGAAAATTAAAAAGTCTTCATTTAACGTGAAAAGTTCTCAAACTCAACATCTCAGCTGTGTTGTGATCGGATCGGACGACTCGACTCGGACTTTGTGCGTGTTAAAGATTTTGAACAAAAAGCGCCTCATACGGGGCATTCCGATTTTTGTGATGCGTATCTTTTGCCATGCATTTTTTTGCTTTTCGTGTCACGACACGATGTTGTTAATTTGTTAGTTGTCATTAAATGTCGGTTTTCCAGGTGAAGGTAATGAAATTACATTATGCAATTTACTATGCCGAAGCAAATATAGAAGACTAGACTTGTTGCAAAATTAAGGTGAAATGACGTACTTTTGTAAACCTTGGTGCATACTGCGTACTGTTACATAATTTTAAACAGGTTTCCTGGACTGAACTGGCTTGACCTGGATTGTCACTTGCCCTTTTTGGTTCCAATGGTCAACCATAACCAAAATCTTATCAATGTGGTTGTTGGTTTCATATGCCACATTTGTATACATTTACGGCAAACGGAAATATTACAATTTGATTTCCGGGCTTTTTGTAATTCACAAAATTCCGTTTTGAAAATACAGTTTACTAGTACGAATGCAAATCATTTCGGTCCAGTAATTATCAGCTTACCAATTGTTATAGGATTAAATGTAGTAGGACTTTTTAGATTTAACGATTCCTGACTACATTCCTTTTAACGATACACGTCAAGTCACGCGTTCGAAATATAAAATACGGTGACGCATTTTAATTTTGATGTAACAAGGACAAACAAAAAACTATTTAAGGTTTAGTTAGCTGGACACGCGACCGAAACTGTATTTTTGTAAGAAGAAAAGCAAGACGGAAAGCACAAGTCTGATAGATCTCCCTATATGCACTACAAGAAGGTATAGTCTAACCTGTTTAGTGATTACTTGATTACTCTTATCAAAATGAAATCCTTTGATTAAACTAGCAAAGATTTGATTTGTGCAGGAAGAAGACTGTAGTTAAAAAAATTGCAGCAATCATGGCAGTATTTCGACAGTTCACCGTTGAAGCATTTGGTGCGCTAACAGTAGTGATTATTGCATTAGAGCTCTTTCATTTGCATACTACAATGTCGGCAATAGTAAGTGAAACGACTAAAAATAAGGACGATCAATTGTTGTTTCCAAATGCATTCTATCGTACGCCAAAAGTAAAATGGGTTAAGAATGACATCATTTTCCCGGGAGGAGTCGTTAGAAAGCGTCCAGCAAGCTGGTTTCGAGATCCGGAAAAGGATACAAATAAGTTTAACAAATTACGGAACAAATATCTCGGGCTCAAAAACCTAACAAATACTGATGTTTTGTTTCAAGCTCTTCTCCCTATATTTGATTTGGAAGGTGTCCCAAGTTGTGAAGATGGATTTCAATATGACATTCATAGTAAATTGTGTGTCAAGCCCATGAAACCTAAATCTAGATTAATCTTTTGTCGTAACGGACCAAAGCGAAGGTGCAAGAGAACTTGATTCTGTGCCGGAAAACTGAACTGATTTATGAATAAAGCAAAAATATAAGTGATTTAAGCGATTTGTATCTGAAACATAAACTTTTGCGACTAGTTGCATGTAAACGATATCTAAATAACAAACCCGGAAAACAACTAAATCTGGTCTATACGAATTACTAATACTTCTCTTCCTTTGCTTTGACGTTTGACCACTACACTATACTCATACTAACCACAAATGAAAATCGTGGAAGCTTGAAACTGTTGAAACCCGATGCAAGGAAATGCAAACGCCAAAAATGTACGAGTTCATTAAACTTGAAGACGTTTATTCCAAAGGCTTTTCTCTAGATTAACAAAGAAAATTAGTCAGGTTTACGCTTGCAAAATACACACGCCGCCAACCTTCTTAATCTTCTCTTCAGCCTTACGGGAGAAGAATTTCGCCTTCACAATGACAGGTTGTTTAGGTAAAACACCCTTTCCGAGGACTTTGTAGAAACCCTGAAAGAAAATCAATCAGTTTATTAGTCACAAAGTCGCAATAAAATACAAAAGGATTTCAAAACCAAAATCATCTTTCAAATCAAAAACTAATATGAAAATACTCACCGCTCTCACACAATCAATAACAGGTGCTTTTCCATCTGGATGTCCCTTGAAGTTAAGTCTCGTCTGTTCACTCACAAGGGTCCACAACTTGTCCAAATTGATGATAGGGCAGAACTTCTTAATAGGTCGAGCATGGTAATTTCTCATACCCAACTGTACAGAAAACCCAAATACACACATTATGATTCAATTCAATGCATTGATTACAATCATTTCTAAATTCAAAATCTCTTCATAATTCTCCCTATCACACTTCACACTAATTAATTTCCAAATTCAATTTACCTTTCCAAAGTATCCAGGATGGTACTTGTCGAAGTTAATTCGGTGGTGATGTTGACCACCGGCATTACCACGACCTCCAGGATGCTTCCTGTGCTTTCCTAAAATCACAATAAAAAATATCAGAAACCTGCTATAAAAATTATTAAACATCCAAAAAACTACTTGACCCTCATTACAAAACTGCGTAACATCCAGAATGCACAGTAATCAAAAAATTTTTCGAAGAAGTACTTGAAAATCATTTTTCAAAAATGGTCAAAACTCACCAATACGACCATGACCATGTGAGACATGACCACGCAACTTCCTCGTCTTCTTTTTAGTAGTACTCTACAAAAACACATACAAAATCATATATATTATCATACACCGTACACAANCATACAAAATCATATATATTATCATACACCGTACACAATGCAATATGAAGTGTTCAAAATATGTTTCAAAATTTTCAAAAAAACTATCAAAAATCTTACCATTTTGAAAATGCAAGTGGAGACCACACTCTCAATATGTCCGGCTTGGCACACGGCAGGGAAATGGTTTGAGCTGGAGCGCACTCGCCTTGCCTTTTCCCTCACTAGACGGCGTTTTCAGCGTCTCTCGTGCCCACACAAAATCCGAGTTGACTTGACTTTTCCACTGCTTTGAGCTCTGAGTCTGAACCTTCCTTTTACTTTGGTTTTTGTGATGTGCTTTTTGATATATTCCTTTGTAATTACAGGTGAGGTCGTATGTCTTGTGCTCCTTTCAAATGTACGTTATGGTAAACCCATCAATTATTACCTGAGGATTCACTAAAACTGGACCGGCGTAACATTAATTTATTGATTTCGTTTGCCTTTCCTAGGTGTAAAAGAGACTGTCACTGTCCTTTGTCGTTCTGGTCAATCAATCAAAAGCGTGTAATCGTAGGTAAGGAAGGATTTGAATTCTAATTTTGTAGATACGTAGTTTAAATATGGCGTCTGTTCTTGTTGGGATATACCGGAAATGACATGTTGACACGTCACGTCACAGTAACACTGTTTTTTGGTTTGCTGTAATGAACAGCTGTAGTGTGTTGTAAACAATCGTTGTGTTGAGAATGGATTTTTTTATACACGAAAAGTACAATTTTTAATAGTGTTTTTTTGAATTTTTCAGATTACGAATTTGTAAATTATTAGAATATTACGAAAGGCAAGAGGAATCGTACATTGGACAATTAGATTGCAACCTGCAATGCACAAATTGTTATTAGTATTGTAGTTCTGTAAGGACTTTAACAATGGCGAATCGGACAAGAAAGGGTATTTCCGTCGATGTTAACATGTCATCGTCGAATGGATTGCCACCGTGTATCATATGTGGTGGACAACCGGACAAAACAGGAGAGCTACAAAAGAAATTAAGGGACAATTCTTGTGGTCGGGATCTTTGCAAAATTCTCGAATTGCCAGTATTGGATAAATGTATACATGCATTTGAAGAGTCCAATTATTGTTATCCTTGTTTCATGGATGTGTACTCCGTCCATGGTCTGATGCAACAACTGTCAGTGGTGGAACGGGCTATTGAACGTCACAAATTGAATTTTGTGAGACTCGTTCGAAAATCCGAAGCTTCCGATCATCGTGGCGATTGTGCTCCGTACGATGATGTGCGACAGGAAATCCTCACACGTAAGTTCATATGGTAAACATAACCTTGAGAAATGTGTTGAGAGAAAGGAGTATAAATAGCAAATCGGTATTGGATATTTTTGTGTTTTTAGGAACGGGAGTCGTCCTGTTGTCAGCTGAAGATGATTGGCCCCCACCGAATGAACATTTGACACTCCTGTCTCCGAAAATGTCCGACGAATTCATGGAGGAACACGATGAACCGATTGAACTCGACACAGAGGTTGATTTTATAAAGAGCTTACCATATTCCTCTGTTTTTCCACCTCCTTCGGATCCAGGTTTAGAAGGACATACATGTTTACCGGATATGTATTCTGATGAGGAATATTTGATTGCCGATCCATACCCACCGGAAGAACTCATCGCTACGACTCCGATTGGACCAAGTTCAATGTATTCGCCTCATCAACAACACACAACGCCGTTCAGTGTGACCGCAGATGAGCGACCTGTAACTCCAACTACGCTTAAGGATCTTCAAGATGCCAATATCCGGAATTCGGATGCGACCATTATTAATGAAGAAGGAAACATTTCCAGTTCTACAAATATTGCACAAGATGATAAACCAAATGTTTCCATCTCCAGCACAGAATACAAGGAACCAGATAGTACTTCTAACAGCGTTGTTGCTGTTGATGAAACAGAAGATTCCAACTCTAACGCTCCTTCTGAGGACGAAACTGACGAAAAAGAACAGAGGAGTCCAGCTGAATCAGTAACTGTTTACAATTCTTCAACTACTACCGCTGAACATGACGATTCAAATTCACCTTTGAATCCTGAAAACGGCTCGAAGGATACAAAATTCGATTCAGAGTGTGAGTCCTCCAATACCTCTGAAGCTGAACATCAGAATGAAGCGTCACCGAGTCCATCGATTACATTGGAAATGCAAGTAAATTCATTCCATGTGGAACTTGAGAGCGAACTGGACGCTTCTGCAGTGGTAGTAGGGAAGAAGCGGGGTCGACCTCGCAAAGTGCGCACCCCGGAACAGTTGGCAAAAGAAATTGAGCGTGCCAATTATCGAAGACTGATGAACAGTATGGGAATGACAAGTTCAAATTCCACTGGACGTGGACGTCCTCGCAAATCATTTAAGTCCATGGACGTTGACGTTGCATTGTAATTCAATCACTTCAGCGCTCATTATTTGAAATTGAATTCCAGACACCAGTTTGGTCATGTGCTAATTGAATATAGGCTATAGAATCGTAACGTAGTTACCTTAAAATAAAATTATTCGGCAACCAATGTACCAGCATAGTGTGTAATAGAATTTACAAACATTGTTAAACTGTTAGCAGCGTAGAATCGCTATTACTAGGAACACGAAGTTGACCTCATTTGTAAGGAATAATAATAGATTGTATTATTGTATTGCTAACTGCTGGTTATTGTTCAACTGTAACTTGCAAGCTCATCGTATACAAATTAGAAATATTCATCTTATATGTCATTATTTTTTGTCGTATTGTATTCGTCAAATTCACGTCTCTTCCTTGTCAATGTTTTCTAAGACAAAAATGGCCAGAGTGCCAAAGTCATTTGCGCGTCGAAACTTGGAGACTTGAGTTTACTCACCTGATTATTGTAGCTGAAAAATTTACAAAACAAAACAGTGTATAAATACTAAGATTCTTTCAGTATCGCTGTTAAATTGTTAAGTTATATCTAGCTTTAAATGTATTAAAGTTTGGTAGAAACTTCAGCGTGTCGTGTCATAATCGTGTGTGCTTAGGGGTTAGGTCAGTTAGGTAATATTAGTTAATAGTGGTCTATGGAATGCGGAAGGGATCACAAAACGTGTCGCAGAAACTGTTCGCAAGCGAGATTTTCCTCGTAAATTCTCACTTTCATGATTGGTAAAAACGATGCGCAGAAAAGTTTACATGGATTTTTTTAATTTATTAATTACAAAATTACAATATATAATTAACGGATACTCTTCTACTTGTTAAATGTTAAATCTCAATGTGGATCTAACTTTTTCAGTACTTGTTACGAAAGGTACGAAAAAAATATACCTATTAACAACATTAACATTAAGAAATTAGTTTAAAATAAAATGGTCTCAAAGGTACTCAAAAATGGATAGACTGTCCAAAAAATGTCCTCTTTCCTCGTTGTGAGTAGATCGTGAAACAAATCGCATAAAATTATTTATTATATTTACAAATCTTTATCGTGATTACAAAGTCAAATCATGTATAAAACGTCAATGTCAATGCTAATTAATTTCAATGTAACTTAAACTTATGTTAGTAATATTTCGTTTCATCGTCTCGTCAAACATTTCACTCGTATCGGTGTCGTCCGTCGCTATAAATGTGATCTTTGCGTTGATAACATGTCATCAGTTATTACATTATTGTCATCATCTCATTCTATGAAAATGTGAAATCATGTTTAAAAATATTATGTTGTATGTAGTTTTAGTTTTATGTGTTTAAAAAATAAAGTGATTTAGCTTTAGTCGTTCAGAAAACCAAAATTATTTTGAAATTGTGTACTGGTACTCTTTTATTTTCCTCAGAAATCATAATAATATTCTCAAAGTTTTTTTTTCTTTTATCATACTAAATATTTCACTATGCTTTTTTTAATCTAAACATTTTTTTCGTCAATCGCATTTTAAATGAAACAAACGGTAGTACAATAATAATATAATAGTTCTGTTTCCTAAATCATAATTTTTTCCATACATTTTTTCGTTTTTCATTTTCAGTCGTCCGTCGTCATTTTCCCACTTTCATACAAGTTTGTCTACACAACTGGATCATTTCATATAAACATTAATAATAATAGTACGTCGTCGTTCTTTCCGTATTTCCTTTGCACTACTCAAAAAAACACAATAATAAATGAACCATTTATACAATGTCAATTTTACGTTCTTTTCCGTTATTTAACATATTACATAACATTGTTTACACGCTTTTACTTAACACAATCCTGAAACATTTAAACATTATTTTAAGACAAATTTGAAATTGTGAACATGCACAGGTCAAAAATGTCAGAGGTACACGTGAAGCGAAAACAAAAAAAAAGAAGTTCATGATAAATTGTATATGACAGATGCACATACTTTTTTCATACACTTTTTGAACAACCATTTAATATTAATTTGTATAACAAAAAAACATAATAGAGTGACCATTTTAAATCAAGTGACAAATACGAACACTTTTCTGTATAACAAAACACAAAACATGGAAGAAAAGTTTAAATTCAACAATTAACAACAACAAGAAGATAACAAAAAAAGTAGTTGTAATTTCCCATTTTAGCATGATTATTTTAGTACCTGCAAAAAATTAGTACACCTTTTTTGTTATATTTTACTCATTTAGCAACATCATGATAACACTTAAAGTGATTTTTGTGTCGAGAAGACAAAGAGGTTCATTTTTCATTAGCCAAGCAGTGTGAGAGCTTTTTTTTTTTACGTATTTTAGATTTTCAGCGACAAAAGTCAACAGGTATTTCAGAAATAAGTTCTCTCTGGTGAAACTACGTACGGATTTCATGAAGACTTGCGATTATTAGCAGTTTTAGTACGTCAACTTAAAACTAGCAATTAGCATTTTAATTTAATGTACATTAATTAATATATTAAACTGTAGGGATGCAAAAATCACAGGTACACAACCGAATGTATGGAATCTTTCCATCATTTCTCGTTCAAGCTGCCTCTTTCGCTTCTTCGGTTCCTTTACAAAACAAATTATATAGTGCTGTACCAGAGAAGATTTATTTATACAATTTCTTTTCCGTCCCATTCTAGCTAGCATGCATTCCGTCTTATAAGATTAAATTGTGATTAAAACGTGATTTCATGACAAAGTTTATCACGTAAACCTGATTGCACATCAATTCAAGAACAAGTAGACAAATTAATTTCCACTCGAAGCTGACTTCTCTCGTTTCATAATAAGTTTCATGTACCTGCTATTATATAATAGGTAATGTAGCGTTCAACATATAAGTAAACAATTTGTAAAGGAACCCAAGAAAAGGGAAAGGTTTAATTCATTTTTAGGCCTTTCTCCTTTTCTCCTATAGAGAAAAACCGAACCATAAAAGATACAAAAATGCTAACACCGCTACAAAGAGACTGGACACAAATTTACGTATAAACGACTATAAACGGAAACTTTTAACTATGCTGCACTATACTGCACAGAAACGCATTTTTTGTAGTAAACAGAGTAAACACCGCAATTTTCTCAATCAGTCCAACTATACGGAATTATTTTACTTTAAACTAACAAAGCCAACGAGTTAAACTACTACAAAAAACAAAATAAAACATTATTCCATCATCAACATCTGACAAAACACATAATATATTGCTAAACGATTTTTCTACCTATTAATAATATATAGTAATCTGCATTTTTTTATGTCACTGCACATGTCATATTCATTCTTGAACCACCACAACAATTCATTGTCACTCATCAGCACATTTATCGAAGCCTTATATACGCTCACTACATTTCTTTACGTAATCGTTTGCACATTGTGATTTAGATTTTCATTCAACTAATTCTAATTTTAAACTAGATTTTGTCTACCAACTGTCATAAAATGCGGGAAAAATTTCCCTTGTACTTATATAGCCATTTAAGTATCCAACCCACCATGTCGAGCCATTCAAAGTGGCATTTGATAAACTTAAGTTTTTAATAATCTACTGATTGCCATCTGCCCGGAAAACACTTTTTTTTATCGAATGATATCCAACGTCAGCAAAAAACAATATCGAACGTTATTTTGTGCTTCAACTTTCAGCGCAGGTTAACACAAATTATGATTAGAGATATGAAACAGTGGAAAAAATGATGACAAAAATCTAACAAGAAATGCAAAGCGCGTTGTCCGCAACCTTGTATTTGTAGTAGCAAGAATATTGACCTTAAGTCAAAAAAAGAGATTTCTTCCTAATTTGTAAAACTGGAGTGAATCAGGTAATAAACGTCTATCGCACAAAAAATAAACCAATTATTAAAAATACGCTCTCATTTCGCTCGACCTCGACATGCATGCAAGGATTGAACATTGGAGACAAACGTCTACGCTTCAAGAAATATTTAAGAATTATTACTGTACGACAACATATCCAATTCTTTTGCGCCTAATGAAAACATTAATTGAAAACAAAAGCATTTAAACGTCTTTCGACATTGTAGAAGTACACAACAAAAAAGTCAACAAAATAACATTAGCGAGCACAACATTGACAGTGACAGAAATGAACTAAAAAGTATTCTTGTTTATGAACTACGAACTACAAACGAAAGTCAACAATGTCTAACAATAATCTCTAACAACGCGCTAAGAAAATTTTTAACGGTTAAGAACGATATGATATCATTAACAAAAAAAATTGAAACAAGTCGGATCAGGAAAATGGACTCCTGAATTTTTGCTAGTGAGGATCTTTCGTGTGTATAGCAGTGAAGAGTTTGTGCTATCTGTTTATGAATCTTGTTTTTGAATGGCGCTTGAAAGGTTTGTTATAGCTTTTGAAAGTTTGCGAATAACTCTGGCCCGAGAACTGGAGCATGTAAAGTGCCGACGCGCAAATGTACAATGTACAGGAAAGTGAGTTTTTTTAATTATCGTTCGAGGAACCGAGCATGTCCATGAGATAGCTGTCAATAGGCGTGTCGGAAATGAGCCGGTAGAAGAAGAGATGCTCGAGACACTTTAGGCCGATGGAGCGAAGGGCCGGGAGTCGAAGCAAAAGCTTGGCGAATCGCCCTGCCTCGTTAGGATAAGTTGAGCGAGTGTAATCTTCCAGGGTGGCGTACACTTTGTCACGGAGACTTTCGACCGGGCCCATGGATGCTTGGACGAGACCACGAGCGTCTGTAAAAACACACAACGCCAATTATCACAGTGCCCCACTTTTGGAAACGTTGCTTTCACTACTTTCTCCACCAACAATTTTGAGAACAAAACATAGAACATACCCGGATTAAAGAGGATGATGGCTTTGAGACAACCAATCTCTGCTTTATCAACTTTCATATCTCGCATTTTTACCACAACCTCAGAAAGGACTCGGTCAAAAATAGAGGTCAAGCCAGCCTGTTTTAATTACATAAATATCGTTATTCTAAACTCTTTATTATTGCAAAATAACAATATACGCGAACATAATTCGCAAGAATTATCTTACATACCTGATGAGCAGAGCTGCGGTAGACGGTTAGACCATTAGCGAGCACCAAAGCATCTTTAACTTCCATGGAACGATGAGCGATTCCCGCTATTAATAACTCATTCCACCCTATTGAATATGATATACAATATAAAATTAAAAGTCTCACATGCAACGCTAAATTGTTTTCACGAAATGGAAAGGAAAATTACATACCAATACGAAGAAGCACAACTCGATCGGTGAGACTGAGGTCATTGAAATGCGGAACGTGTTTGGCCCATTCGACGAGCTGGAAGAGCTGCTTGTCCGCTGCTTGACAAATATCACTCATGCCCAAAGTATCAGTGTCAATGATAGGGCGCTCCCGCAGTTCTACCCGTCTTTCCGCATCTAAAATTCGGTCCATTGGCATATCCATCTGGACTGATGAAGTGGACTCCACTTCGCTTTCGCTCCTTTCTCTTGTTCTCTGTCGCTCTTCCTGCAATTTATAAAATATGTGAATGTTAGAAACTCGAAACCATCAAAACTATGAACGAACCTAGTAGAAGAAGACAAAATTAGTACTTCTAAACAACCTTCGGTAAGAGACAAAATAAAACTGACTTGAAGTCATCATGTATAACACAAATGAGTTCAATATTCTTGGACAAACGAATAGCTAGAAGTCCCTTATCACTTCAACGAAGATAATTAAGTGTAAAAGAACTATTATCAGCTCCAAGGAATGGAATCTGTTCTTAACAGGCGTCAGGCAAATGCTTCACCTATAGCATTATGATTCATAAACATAGCGTCGCTGTCTCTTCCTCTATCCTCTTCCTCACCTTGTTCGCTTTACTTTTAAGAAATCAAAGTATGCAACGCATTGCGTGTCAATAGACCTTGCTATTACGTCATCAACAACACAAGTGTCGTTAGTATACTCACTGTATGTTTAAGTTGCTATCCTTCTTATAATGACAACAATAAAAGTTCAAAGTAAACAGATTGGAAGGAATATTTACCTGGACAGCTTCTCTTTTCATTCCCATTGCGAGACATTTTTGGTATCGGCAGTATTGACACCGATTCCGATGTCGTTTATCAATCACACAGTTTTTATCTTCCCGACACGCGTAGGTCAAATCTTTTCGCACCGTTCGCTTGAAAAAGCCTTTGCACCCTTCACATGAATAGACGCCATAATGTTTCCCACTTGCTCGGTCGCCGCAAATGCTACATAGATGTTTCGACCCGCTCAGAGGATGATTCGGAGGGAATTGCCCATTCGTCGGGCTTACACCATTGGACGAGCCTCCCGTTCCATTCGTGACTCCATTTCCATTCGTTCCATTGGAGGACGAAGAAAGGAAGCCAGAGCCGACGGAAAACGAGGACTGCGGCAAACTATTGAGAAAAGTCAAAACATTCAAATTAGTCTATTTATACGCACCACACCATCGTGTTTATCTTCAAATTAAGAGCGCACGTTAAGCATTTAGACAGTCTTAATGAAGCGAAAAAGCAACAAATGAGATTTTCACATTAAGCACACATTAAAACATCAGTTTCATTATTATTGAACATTGGACACAATGATACAAGGCAGAGTGACAATCAAGTGCACCTCGACGTGTTTGTCCTACTTTATAACCGAATCCAAATATGGTAGCAAATGATGCTCAATTAAGACCCACGTACCAATAAATCCCTGGGTCGCGTCAACACTCCAATTAGTCCCTCCCTAGGAGCACAATTTATGGATGCAAATCACGGTTACAAATGCTAATTTACTACAATTCGTAAGCAATTTCTTTTATTGCTTCAAGAAATATTACTACTTACTACTAACAAGAAATATTATAACTACTAACTACTTCCAAACGAAAATATGTGCTTTGCTTGTCCCCT
This sequence comes from Harlomillsia oculata, assembly GCA_019776145.1. Classification (NCBI taxonomy): domain Eukaryota; kingdom Metazoa; phylum Arthropoda; class Collembola; order Entomobryomorpha; family Oncopoduridae; genus Harlomillsia; species Harlomillsia oculata. The sequence continues at coordinate 14,330 of JABASF010002172.1, forward strand.
GAAAATAGAATTTTATGGATTCTGGATTCCTAATAATCACCGTCGTAAATCTTGGAGAACATATTGAAAATTCCTACTACGAATTTCAATTTTAATTTTTCAAATCCTACACTTCTTGTTCCATAAGGCTAAGACTCATTCTCCTGGATATTAATTATTGCAAGGAAACCTCAGAAGAAGGAAATAGTAATAACATTCATAACGATTTTTGAAGTTGATAACACTCTCTGTGAAGCAAACGTTGAGATTACCTCAATGAACTGCAGTTAAAGTGAGATTATCTATAACATTACGACTTTACGACGAACCCACCACTGTAGAATTGTATAGTTCAGAAAAAGAATTCTCAGGTCTGGAAGACAAGAGAAAAAAGCGCCCAAGCGGCTTTTCGCCATCATCATTATCATCATTACTATTTTATACAATCATTACTCGATGGCTGGAGCAGAGTAATGGACTTGGAAATTGCCAGTGTGTTCCACACCACATAACCATTTTCATTTCTCTTAGTAACTACAGTGCAAGCTAAAGAATAAGCTTGTTAAGTTACCATTGTCTCCTGAGAGGCACACACAATCACAAATCACACACACACATCGCTTTCATGAAAAAGAGCAAAACATCTTGTCACTGTGCTGACCATGTCCTTGACTTTGCATTTTACGCTTGGAGATTTCATTTAGATGCTATACCTGCATGACCATAACAATACCCTGAACATTACTGGCCTTTTGTGAATATCATGACTTCAGTTCACTAGATCTGACGGATGTTTGGTTTTATGCGGTTTGCCTTTGTTTCTTATGCGGAATGATACGCAATGGTACAAGTAAAGTTACTGAACCATCACCTCACTATCACTATTCCTCCTTTATGACGACAAAAGTAGTCAAGATGTTTGTCTCATTTAAGATAATCTGTGATAACGTCATATATTCAAGATGCCTTGGGTCACTCGACCTCAACGTACAATTTTATTATAGAATACAGCACGATGATTCATCATTGATGAAATTAAAAGCGTCTTCCAGTTCTTGGAACACACGTGTGCGTAGGACGAAAAATTACGTACATATGGTGAACAAATAACAGCAAAATGAAATAATATCGTACTAATGTACTTCATAAACGATACAACTACAGTATAAACCTCATTTTAATCGTGTATGATGCGACATGACAATTTCCGGACAGCTTGAGCAAATAGAATGTTCGCTGTACTTTTCCAATGACATTCGAGGGCAAGGAGTTTTCTACAAAAATTAGAAATATCACTTTCATTGTGCGTGTCGTCCACTATTGTGCTGAGAAGGGGGACAAAAGAGTCCACCGGAGTCCACCTATTCAAGGGTGCTCTTCTTACAGAATCATTAGACAGTTGCTGCGCAACGACAGTCGTCAGCGCCGCATGGAATCTGTATTCATTCTGTGCTTCCAGGAACATGAGAAAGGAGTCTGACATTAAAGGATTTATTAAAGTAAAAGACCGGTCTAGACTCACTATGCGACAAAGACTTCGTCGACATCGACGAGGACAACGACGGTGATGATGTTGCTCAATAATCATGAAAACATGAACATCCTACGTCCAAGCACAAAGATGCCAATCTATTCTGTTCTCATCTTTAACCTTCAACTCAGTAATCCTTTTCATCTTTCACTCTGTAGGATTTGCAATGGAAATCCTCGGTCGAACAGTTCAAATTAAATTGAAAAGACTCGACAAACATGAAGGACAATTTGTTGTCGTGTGCATTCATCTCTTTATAATGTGTTCTATAATGCTCACCGGTTGTCGTCATAGTCGGTCGGTTGCCACATATTGTTTGGATTACTAGCTTTTGGTTGTACCATATCACGCTTGAATGAATTTTTCGAAAAACTCCAGCAGCGGTTGCGAAAAGACTGATATATTCATAGTGTATACTATGTTATGTATCCCATATATTGTAT
>JABASF010002173.1:0-16281 GCA_019776145.1 Harlomillsia oculata
GCATAAGGTTATGACGAATCCTTTGTGTCCTTTTGTAACTTTCTGTCTGCAGCTTTCCCAGGCGTTTAGTGTTTCTGAGTCAAGACGAGCGAACATTGAAGTTAACGTTTACGATATTACGTCATTGGATCATTTTTGAAAATTCTGTAATTCTCAATACGATTATTTGAAAGGTTGAAGACATCTTTTTGGTAAAGTGTAAAACATACTGAAAACTGGTATGGTCGAATTATATATGGGCTTTCTTGCACGGTATTGAACCCAATGTTTGCAGAGCATAAGTGACAATTTTCAATTTGGCAGAGTGTCCCCAATCCCATTCCATTAAGGGAAGGGATTTAGGTCGCAATCTTTTAGGCAAACATACCACAAGAACGCAACATGAGCCAGCTCGTATCTTTCTGGAACGCTGCGTGTGTCTCAAAGTAAAAACTTGATTTTGGTACATATACACAGGGACTCTTCATCTCCGTTTTGTCTCTTCGTCTGCGAAGACAAAGTCACACTGCGCCCAAAGCATCAATGTAATCTGTAATGCAATATGACGCAACAATATCTCCTTTGACGAACCGGTACTGCTGAGTAACAACAGGTAAATGACTAATAAAAGCTTGTTTCACACACAAGTGTTCCTTCGTTCGTCGGATGACGAATTTTTATGACGATCCGTAAAAACGCTGAGGAGAGTGGAGAAATGGTATTTCCGTTGTTCTTGGGTCAACAAGTCAGGCATGGTGAATTAATCTGCTGCTTTGAGGAAACAAGGAATCACGCTTACTATCCGATATATTACGTTGAAAAGTATTTGAAGTTCCGTATGTAATGAGGAAATACACAAGTGCAAGTGTTCAATTTCCTAGTGCACAACAAGTTACGGGAAAAGTGCACGTTAAAAAAAGGATGGTGTTCTGAAGGCATCGCGCCCTTAAAATTGAAAAAGAGCCAAAGCGAATCCTAAATATTCCTCAGAAATAAATGCTTTTCTTGTTAAGGATTCTCTTTTTAGACAGAACACAGTGCCCTTTTACTCTGCGGGACACCCGTCAACAGGCCGCAGCAGTCGTCTATTGTTATACAAGGAAGAGCCCTTTGACGTTGAGAGTGGGTCGTACCCTCGCTCGCACTGTGATTTTTGCTAACGAAGGCAATCCTGAAGTGTGCCAATTATTTTGGACGAGCGCCTCTTCACTCTCTGTCTCCCTTGGAAGGGATGTGAGATACGATTCTATAGCTTACTGATATGGAATTCTGTATAACATCAACTTTCTTGTTGCTCTGTATACCTGAATGCACTATTATATCAAAGAGAGAAAGTAAATGCGGCTTCCCCGAGGGTGAACAGTCAACCCAGACGACGGCCGCAGTTACCCGGATCCGGGATAGAACTACACCACGTAATTATATTCGACGACCCGCAGAGAAAGGCGTGAGTCTGGAAAATTGGACAAACAAATCAGGAGTCTTGAGACACTCTATGAGCAGAGAGCACAGACGAAACCGAAACGACTGTCAGAAATTCGTGTTACCCTTTTCTGGTTAATGACTGACAAAAGTTTTTTTTATTATTATTAAAATGGCAGAAAGCGAACAAATGGATAAAATACTGCAATATATAGTAGAAATTATAATGTCATTTCAATTAAAAAGTACAATGTACGAGTGCAAGCGTCCTCGACGATAACTTTCTCATGCACTTCTGTTCCCAGTACACTATACTATAAATCACGGGTATAATTCAAACTTGGCAGCGGAACAGCAATTAAAGAGAAAAGCTTTTTGAATTTAATGAGACGAGTCATTTGGAACTGTCGACGATGAAAAGGCGAGTTGTCAAATTAATGTGAGAGTGTGCCTGTTTTGGAATTAAGTTGGCCTGAGTTTTGAGTTTTGACTCGAACTACATGGTTTTGTGTAATTAATTATGAACTTTTGAAAAAGTCTTCAAAATCTTAAATTCTGGATTCTGTGCGTATCAACATGCCCCAAAAGTAGCAGAAAATCAAGTGGAAAGTCAAGAAACTCAAAAGCCTAAAGGACTTGAGAAATTGTAGTACAGAAAGGGTGCATTTTAAATCTGCTAATAGAAAAAGCATTGAAGACTCAACTGAAGGAACAGAAAAGAGAGAATAGAGCTGTAATGTCGTAAACTCTGAGAGTTAAAAGGTCCTGAAACGTTTAAACTCCCAGTTTACCATTAAGCTTTCTAAGTCGGCAGAATCATAAAAGGTTTTCGCAAGCTTGAATTATAAATGCTAAAAGAAAAAAAAACGTGTTTGAAAGTGTATTCTGGTTTAAGGTTTAAAGACTCGTAGTCGTAGTCCTTAAAAGTGAGAAGATGCTAATCAAAAACTGCATTTTGGATATGGGGGACGGAAAAAAGACACATCATGCATGTTCAAGGATTACGTAATTTGTAATACAGTACTTCGTATTTGTGAACTTGTAAGAATGACAATTGTGTTTGTGTTCAGTTTCGTGACTTTGTTCGGAATGTAGAACTTAGGGCAGGCCGGAAGGCAAAAGACAAGGGTGCAAAAGTTTTTACCGTCAGGAAAGACGTGTCTCATTCTGAGGAAGGACGTGGTGAGTCGAATGACAGAGGCCTTATCCAGCTGTGACGTCATGGCGGCGGGTAGCGGGAGAAGTCGTGCCAATTCGAGAAATTCCGCGTTTTCCTTCTCCCGTCGACTCCGAGCTGCATTCTTACTCTTCTCCTTCATCTTGTAACCAACAAGTCCGTGACAAGTGTGCTCACCTGGCTAATTTTGTTCACACTCTTCAAAATTTACTTCTCTCTCTTCTCGTTTCTTCAACTTTCTTCTCGAATCTCTCCGCTTGTTCCAAACTTGTCCAGGTTTTGCAACTCAAAAAAAAACAACTCTGTAAAAAACCAAAAACAACACAAGTTGACACTTTCGTCTTCAAACAGTAAATAAACAAACGTAAATCCTATCCAACATTAAAACTGAAACCCCATCCAGTCCATCTCCCAGAACATTTTTTTCACATCAATTTTATCTGTCGTCCATGAGAAAGGTTGCAAAAGGTCATGGAAGGCCCGCATAAAACTTAAAATGCATAGGAGCGTGACGTCGTAAAGATGACAATTGCAGCACCTCCAAAGTCGCATTGTCGAAGAACAACAAGATAAGAAGGAAACAACAAACCCTCTGTAACATTCGTAGGTTCATGTTCATATCTTGAAACGTGTGAGTGTAACCCTTCAAAAAATCATTAATGCTCATTTATTCGTTTGCAGGGGCAATACGCGACTATGCAAATCCCTTTCTAACCCATAAAAACTGAAAAGGGTTGGATGTTGGAAATTGAACGTAAGCGTAAGGAGTGACAGACAGACGGTTCAAGTTGAACTGTCGCATATTTGTCGTGATTTTTAAAGGGTTGGTGCTCTTGGTTCAGTTGTTACGACTTTGGAAGAACTGCGTCTGTTAACAGTTTCTGTTCGACATGGACATATTGAAATAGCAATAGCAATAGGAAAATGCAGAAGACTCAGCCGAGATTGAAAAATTACCACTGAAACTCTTGGAATACATAGACTTTACTAACTACTGACTACGGAAGAAGTGCGAAGGAAATGTTGTAAAGAAATGTTGAGCAGTCAACGCCTAATCGGTTGAACAGTCAGAAGTCAACGATGAGGACGATGAATTATTTCCGTGTCGAAGTCGTAAAAGGCCAAAAGTTGAAGTGTCTCGTTTCACACACCGTTTTTACACCCTTGGCGACTTCTTGTGAGGCTATGTGATTAGCCGGGTTTTTGGGTTTGCAAAGCTAAAGGGGCGAAGCTTTGCTGTCAACCGACCTTACAGTTGCTGCCTCATAATTTTCACAGAGATACGAATGTCAAAGGGAAAAAAAGATGACAAAAATCCACCACATAACATGAGAGTTACAAGATGAGAATTGAGAATACACTCAAAAGCATTTCCGCAATGCTTTTCCATGTGTTCAACTCATACATCAAACTTGAGAATGAAAGAAATGTTCCAAGTGTGCAACTGTCATTGGATGATCATCATTTTTATGACTTCTTTTACTAGTAAAATCGAATCAGTTACATAGTTACAGTACTACAAAATTCAATAATCTAGCATCAAATCAACTAGCATTCCAACCTTACAATACAATGTTCGTTGTACAATAATCAGTTATTCAGACTTTAGATCTCAATCGACGTTACCATTGTCATCATCGTCATTCGCAACAATGCACATTAGTATATAGTAACAATCAGTTTCGCTGGAATTTCTTCGACTATAAAACTGCAAACCAATTTCTCACTTAACACACCAATTTAGTATTTAGCAAATGAGCCTTTTAACGAGACAAAATAGAAATCATTTGTTTCATTGTTGTCATCATTATCTGCTCTAAATGCAATTCCGTGCTAATGACAAAAGACAATAGAAACAAAGAGCTTACCGAGCAGTTTCACAAGCGTGTCAATCGGTTCAAAGTCGGACAAAATTCTTTCACTTTCCGCCCACACACAAAGTATTAGTAACGTCTTAAATCATTTACATCTTCATTTTTAGCACTCAATTTTTCGTAAACAGCAAAATTCCATGGAATGTGTCAAATTATATCCGTTTGCATAATTTTGAAAAAGGGAAACTTAAATTGAAACTTTAAACGGAAGTATTACAGATTTGAACTACATTGTCAGTAGGGTTGACATTTGACATCGTCTGTATTTATTACGTGACGTGACGGCACAAGACAAGACCAGACTGACAAGACATCCAACGATCCAACACTTTTTCAAATCAGTCAGTTTTAATAGTCGTGTATGAAAATTTTTATAGGTGAATATTAAACGTTTTACCGTTCATTAAAATGAACTTACGAATTTCATTGAGACATGAGTTCAAAGGTCACATGTTATAGGAAAGGTGGATCAAATCACTATATTTATAGTTTTAGAAACTGTTGTTTACACTATAAAGAACCACTTTCACGAGCTCATATGAAAATTAACTGCAAGTAATTTACTCCAAAATTAATAATGATGATTCCTGGAAACTGATAAAAGTCAAAAAAAGTCGAGCACTCTCGAAAGCGAAGACACGGAACTGAACCAAAAATCTGGGAATTCTATAGTACTTTTTCGTTCCTGGAAATCTCACAATGCCCATAGGCCAAACAGTTACAGCGCTGCTGTTAGCTCCAAAACTTTTGGTCCTAGTCTAGGGAAAATTAACAAAATATGCTAACAACTACAATTAAATTGTCTTTTTTATTGAGGTTCGTAGATAGTGTGAGATGCAATGATAAAATGGGATGAGATGACGATGAAGAGAGACAGAAGATGCAATTGCTCGTGACGGGTTGCGCTTATTGAAGCGTCTAGGTCTGTGTGGAGAGAACCATGCTTGCTAGGTTGAATTTTGCCTTTGGACTTTTCTCGGGCATCAAAAGTGAGGATCTGAGATTGAGGATTCAATTTGAGAGTCCGCCTCCAAACTCCTCCTGAGTTCTGCCCACATTTCATCGACACAAGTCGGCGAGACCAACCCTCGTGCCCGCAAGCTGACACTCCCGTCTTCTTCAACATAACAATGACAAGACCATTCCGACAAAAACCCATAAACACAACGCACAAAACACAATCCTTTTGCGTCCTGTAATGGATAGCCAAAAAGCTTCCAACTTTCAACCGAACCTTCCGTTTCTCTCACAACATTCTGGGTTTCGAAAAACGGTGTGAGGAATAAACATGAACATCTCACATGAAAACACATAAGATTCGTTCCAACAATCTTCAATTGCAAAATGTTAATTGACTGACAATGCTCAATTCGTCTTTCTAAACGACTCTTATAATTGCTCCTCAAATCCAATTAAAACGTCTATAGTCGACGCTTGTGCACAAAGCATTTTTTATCCTCATCTTCCCATATTCTCAGGTTCATCTTCTGTTTGTTGCTGTTAGATTCTCTCCTGCTTTCATTTGGAAGAGACCTCACTGTTTCTGTTTCTTTTGGCTTTGGTTGTATTCTCTGGTTGTGAGAACGACCGCATTAATCCTTCAGATATACGACGTGGGTGAGCCATTAACAGGACGAATGCTCCTACACCTGTGACTTGTTTTCATTACAGTCAAGCAAATCTTCAACTTGTCCACGAATTCTACGACTGTCGTCGTTAAAATTGTTTTTTACACCCGAAGAAGAGCAGGATGACATGACCAAGCCACCAAGCGAGAGCACGTCTTGTTTGCGACGTTTCCTTTCATTTCTCGGGGTTTCTAGCAAAATGTGAAACCTACGGCTACGAGGCTACGATACAAATTACGAATCTGTGAAGTTTGCAATTGCATTCACATCACATTCTACAGTCAATAACAAGATTAATATTATTGATAGTCGTCATTCGTCATGACATGAAACAACAGACAAAAAACCGTACAACCTAACATAATAATAACCTAACTCGAGTAATAAAGAATAAAGACTAACGACAAAGGGGTGGAAGAATGCCAGGTTTGGAATAAAGCGACCAAGTCGTCATTCGTCATGACATGAAACAACAGACAAAAAACCGTACAACCTAACATAATAATAACCTAACTCGAGTAATAAAGAATAAAGACTAACGACAAAGGGGTGGAAGAATGCCAGATTATTAGCATAAATCGACCTAACAAAGTGCTTCAGTTCGGTGCAAAGTTATACGAATTATATCAAAAAAAAAGATTTGGCTTTGGACAGATTCAAAAATTGAACTTTATTAATTGGATTTTTTTAAAAAACATGCAAATGAGGCAAAGTGAGCTTGATGATATTGATACTGAAAACATCGATACACGACACCCTGGTGAGTTTCTGACGTTAGGTCCCACGCAGTCTGGAAGAGGTCAAGATAAAGTCGCCAGTCCGTCTGGAAATGAAAAAAGGGACGGTCCCTTCCAGAAACCTGAGGACAGAAAAGGTCAATGGAGTGACAAGAGGTGAGTGTGTCCAAACTTGGAACATTGTTCATGATTTCTTTCTTTACAAACACACTCACACATATGGTACGTACTCCACACACAACCACTGTTTACATTGTTACCTTTCTAAACATGGTCAACAAATGAATAGCAAAAGTACAAAATAATAAAGGCAGTGTTAGTGTTTTATAAAGTGTTTCCTTCTCAGTGACTTTGAATACGCTTTTTGCCTTGGGCCAACTTCATTTTTTTGGAAGCTGTCTTTATTCATTGTGATTTGAGCTTCTGGGCTTCCACGTTTTTCCCACACAGAGAGTTAAGTAAAGCACAGGGAGAGAGTGAAATTGTGCCCCAAGAGGTGTCCATTACCAAAGGGCGAAAAGTTCACTCCTTTCTTCTTCTTCCCTAGGAATGCAATGTGGATACCTTATATTATTTCTTTTTTGACTCTTGTTGTGAGTTGAGACGCTCCTCATGTCTCAAACTCTCAACAAGGGTGATTGAAAGCTCAGTCGTAAATCTCAGGTGGACGAAACCAATGACGCTTGAAATGAGAGCCTGGAACACCTGTCCACAATCATTTCGCACTTAGCAGCCAACTCCGTAGAAAGAGAATGAGAGTCAAGTGTTACTCAGCTCCTTTGCCTGCCAAGAAAAGCAATATTGCACTTGCGCTTCTTAAAACCAGATTGATTACATACTTCTCGTCCACCCGGAAAGTACATCCTGGATTAGACACTTGGACACTCTTCCCGTGTAATCCGGCTTAACAGCACAGGTCACACTTCAAATTGTAAACCAAACACTCTGGACTCTTGAACTCTTGGACATTCTCGTCGGCTCCTAACCGTCTAGTACTTTCATGACTCTTCGGTCACTTTTGATTGTAATTTCCTCAAGCAATATGAACATGTATGAAAAGGATAAGTACGGAAAATGACCAATTTCACCTGTGGTCACCATTCAAAACCATTTTTGACTTTTCATTTTCAAGAGCGCTTCACAACACAAAAAAGATTGTGTTACTGTATCTATCGCACTCTTCTTTACAATGCAAGTGTCATTTCGGAAGCTTCTGGAAGCTGGAATGGAATGTTGTCTCCCACTAGCACTTTCAATACGTATTGTGTATTGGAAGCAGGTGCCGACTCGTCTAGGAAGTAAAGTCATAAAAATGTTATTCATAAAATCATAAAACTTTCTTCAAAATTCGACTCAGATATTGAATTCATCTCAACTCAAGTCAGTAATATTATCAATACTAAAATGTACATGGATTTGACATTTTAAAACGGAATCAAAATACAGAATCATATTTAAAAAGTATTTTGGACATGATCTTTGGTTACCAAAAACCTTTGCAAATTTTCTTAAGTTAATCTTAATCAGTTGATCATCTCATCATGGATCAATGGTCAGCAACAATATACCAGCAATGGTAAAGCGTGCGTACTGTGGCATTGCGGTGTATGTGTAAACAATTAAAATGGGGCAATGGAAAACTCGTTTTGGCAATTTGTACATAGTTTACTAAAAAACGATTTACATGCGTTTACATTGTAAGAGATTAAGGAGACTTGTGATTTTGAGCTCGTGCCTGACGCGTACACGTACTTGCACTTTTGCCGTCAGTTTCAATTCTTCAAACAGGAAGGAAGATTGGGTAGCCTAACAAGGTTTGTTTGTTCATGCAAAAAACGGTGCCAAAAAATTGTAATAAATTCAAAAGCGTTAAATGCTTAAAACAAATGATGTTTGAGTGTTCCGTGGGCGAAGAGAGATTGACAGATCAGGCCCAAACCTTGCACAAGAAGTTTAGAGAAGCTCCTTACTTCGTCTAAACGTCCTTAGATTGCAGTTGAAAGTAACCGGACCACTTTTGATGATCAGTAGACTTCTGAAAACTGAAGACAAGGTAAAGAGACATTTTGCTGCACATGGCCCAAGTAGTCTCAACGTCTCAAGTCACACGTCACACCTTCACACGTGCTTCTCCTCGAGGTTCGCATTACTACCAATTTGCCATTTTTTACTGTGCACCATACGCATGCAAAAAATCTTTGGGATTTGCAACTGTGTCGCAAACTTACGTGCTGGTAGGGCTTGTGATGAGAGATTTATTGTGTTGAAATTGAAATATTTTTTTGTATGATTCAGGTAAAACTTCCGGAAAATTAATTTTTTGACAAGTCTCGTNATTGAAATATTTTTTTGTATGATTCAGGTAAAACTTCCGGAAAATTAATTTTTTGACAAGTCTCGTCTGTCGTCTCTCGTCATAAGTCAATTTAGTCAACATTTATTTGTCGTATTCCAGATTTTGCACATACACAAGTGGAATACGAATGAAAAAAACCAACGGTGAAGGGAAGTGGAAGTGCAGTTTTGGGCAAGGCATGTACAATTCAAAGCAAAAGTGCAATATTGCAAGGAGGCCGGAATAAAGCAGCTCGACAACTTTTTTATGCACTTTTTCACTAGCCTTTACATCTTTCTATCATTTTCCCCTCAAATCAAGTTAGGCAGTTAGAATTACATATTTGCAGTTTGCAACAATGTAAGTTGGTTGTATGTGCAGCATTTATACAGATTATAGTTTTGCTTTCCTTCGTTAAAAACACGTATAAAAAGTATTGGAACACAGTCAGTGGAAGTTAATAGGAAACAGCATTCTAACAAGATCAAACGAGATGAAATGATGAAGGCTGTGAGAGTTGCTCTGTTTCCCCTGCGGTTTTTTTAACTTACGTTCATATTCATTTCCGGTTGTGTGTGGTACGAGTATTGTCTTCCGATGAAGTTTTGGCGTATGCTACATTACGCCTCATTGACCAAAAACTGAGCGTAGTATGTGCTACAGGACACATTTAAGTGACCTAAAACAGAAAGAGCTCTGAAATTGCAAAATGTGGGTTTTATGTTGACGTGTCTGAAAATGGCACACGAAGGTGTAAAAAATGTCACACGTGCTTTACTGCAACAGGAACACATTTCAATGCAAAAATGATTGTTGCGAATATTTCGCATTATTGATTTGAAAATAAAGTGCACTACGTTATATCTTAATTGGTATAGAATTGTCTTTGCGATTATGGGATGATGTGCATTGAAATGGAGTCGGATTCCAATCCAAAGTGTGTCAGTTTGACATGACACATAGCACACAAGCACATAAATAAATGGAGACAGACACAAAACTTTTACTCTTTATTATAATTATGGTCAAATCTTCACTTTTACATTTCAAATCTTCTTGAATTCCCTGGCACATTTACAAATAATGCAAGAAAGACGTTACTCCCATTTTTGCATATTTTTTCTACATTCTTTCATATGCATGAGGAAAGACGTGTAGAAAAAATGAAAAAAAATCTGGATGATCCCAAATTGGGCAAGTTGTCCCTTGTCTACTAACTTGACGACTTGCAAAAATGCCAAATGTGACACAAATGTGTCTTCATTTTTGCGCAAAATCATGTCACATTGACAAATTTACATCAAACCGGCATATATAGCACTTTGCTGTTGATGAGCATGCAACATTTAAAAAAAATCCTTATCGTCCTTCGAAGAAGTTGAAAGATCAATTGTATCCAATGTGCTTTTGTTGTCTTCTGCATTTTACTTGTCAATTGTCATACCTCATACCTTCATCAGTAGTGCGAATTATACACAGTTCCACGAGTACTCCAACTTTGGTTGTGACTACTTCCACTTTGCTAAAAAGCGTGCAAAAGTGTCAGGGCATTGACGCGAGTACCTTTTTCTTATATGCAATGCATAGAAGCAATGTTAAAAAGATACATAGTTCAACTGATTATGTCATTCGGCTAGTGTATCATCGTATAAAAGGTTGCTTTGTCTCTCAAAAAGTGGTTCAGTACTGGTTACTCCTCGTCCGGTTCGCAGCTTGCCATTCAGTTTCGAAAATCGACTTGTTTTCCAAAAAAAGTTAAATTATCAAAACTATGAAGTTATTTATAGTAAGTTTCAAAATTTCGTTGACTCCTTGTGTTTGTGTCGTGTGCAGTTCAAAAATCAGTGACTAATCTTTTATTGGACTTTTTCATAGGCTTTCATCTTTGCCCTAGTTGCAACAGTAGTTTCTGCAGGTCATCATGTAGTGGACGACGGCATTTTGCACAAAGTGGCAAATATCCTCGCACATACGGAAGGAGGATATCATCACGGAGGATATGGAGGATACGACGGGTATCATCATGGTGGTTACGGAGGGTACGATTATCACGGTGGTCATCATGGTCACGGAAATGTTCTGCTGGGATACCCGGAACCAGCTCATTTAGTCGGAGCTTGGAGCCAATCCAATTACCATGCCCCGTACCCAACTCACATTGTGGCTTCCCCACACTACTCTGGATATCAATACGCTTACAAATAAGCCTTTCTCACATTGTTAATTGCAATTTATGGATATCTGTGAAGAAGTCTTTCCAACTTCAAATAGTAGTTTTCTCAATTTGTGTTTAATGCTGAATTGAAGCTGAATGAATGAACGAGTACAAAATAAACAATGAAATGAAATGAAGAAAAGAAACTAACAAACATTCGAAACGGGGCACCCATAAAATAATTTATTATAATTCATAGTAGCTTTCAAAATACATGAATGATATTAATTTGATCTTTTATATTATTTATAAAGTTTCTATTTGAATATAACGTAAAAATTATTTACTCAATGGTGTTCAAAGGAACCTTCAAAATTGCAAAACGAAACGTCATCAAAAATGAAAAATATTTTATTACAACAATGAATCAATCAATTAATGACAGTATGGTGTACATTATCGATTTATTGATTATGCAATATACGATAGAGTTATCATTGATTAGGTGCATATTAATAGAGTTGTTAACATTACATTATCCATGCATTATTGCTCCATTTTCATAGTACATAATATTGTACTTTTGCAATACGCAATTTTGCGTTTCAGGGTGACAATATTGCAATTAGCATGTCGTTATGAGAAAACAGTTTGTTATAGTTAATAATATTATATAATTCCTATTCCTAAACATCGATGTCTTCACTGTTGACTATGTGCACTCAACCAAATGAGTTAGTCGCAGTTGCAGCAATGGAGTTGATCGGAAATTATGAATTGGTAAATATAATGGCAAACTATAGCATAACATTGGCATAACATAACCATCTATTTTGAATAATAATATTATAAAGTACACAAGGAGTCAATTAAAAAGTACGTGATGTGATGACAAGGCGCTCTCAATTTCACACAATTGTTTATTTGCATTCTTGGCATTGCAAGGAAACAGAAACTCCCACCAAGAAAACCGGTTCATTGTGGCATGGTGGTGACATTAGAGATTAGCTTCTAATTGCGAATTCTGTTGACATTTTTTGTTTAATAGACTCATGAATGACAAAAGGGAGCAAAGTAGTGAGTTGCAATATAGTTAAACAGGTAAGCAATGTAAATTGTAGTATAATTTATGGTTGTGAGATGATGATGTCAGTCCTGTAATTCTTTAGTGTCGCTTCGCTTGTTTCGTCTATTGAGGTGGGATGATACGGAAATGATAGGATAGTGGAATATTAGAACATTTCGTCAGCAGTGAATCATTAGCGACGACGTCCGTAACCCCCACTGCTACCTCCTCCACCACCTCCGGAGTATCCGCCGCCACCACCACCGGAACTTGTGAAACTTCCAACAAGGCGAGCTCGCATCGGAGAACCGACTTGGACGCCACCTCCGCCGCCACTTGGAGCACCGTAACCACTGCTTGGTGCTGGTGCTCCGTAGCCACCGCCGCCGCCGCCACCACCACCACCTCCGCCGGAGTATCCACCACCTCCGCCGCCTCCTCCTTGTTGACTTAGGACCTGAGCAACTTGCATGAGAAGGGCATCGTCCACTATTCCTTGACTTGAAGGCCCTTCAGCAAACTGAGTTTGTTGAAATTGGCTTCCACCTCCGCCGCCTTGTGGAGCACCGTACTGGCCACCACCACCGCCACCACCACCTCCGAATCCGCCACCGCCTCCTCCTATGCCAGCTAAGGCTTGGTGAGCCAGAGCAACACAAACGAGCGACAATGCCTAGAATTTTTTTTAGTAACGTAATTATTAATTCAAAACACGTAATAACTAAAATGAATTTTTGAAAAAAGTTCAAGTTACCAAGTAATTCATGCTGAAGTAGCGGCACTCACTACTGTACTGACCAAAACAAGAGGAGTTTTAATTCTAAAGATGAGACTGGGAGTGAAATGTCTTTTTATACCTTGAATCCTTATGCAATCTTTAAGTAAGAGCCTCACGAAGACTTTGACTCCGAGTCTCTGATGATGGGTGTACTTATTTTGGCGTTGGCCCTTTAGGCCACATTTGCAAGGAGACAAAGACATATTTATTCGACTGTTTCAAAGAACCATACAGGATCTGTGAAAACGTCTGAGAACGGAGAACAATAAACATTGGGATCTCGTTAGGAATCCAAGTTCCCTGCATGCACCACGATTAAAATGATGTGAACATGCCAACATCATTTCACATTGAATAAAAAATGGAGACAAGACTGAAACTGAAAGTGATGGACTGGCTCCTATATTCCTATAATGCCTTCTTGTCTTGAGCATTGCATTGGTAGGGTTACGTTTCATACATTGTACCAAACTTCCAACTTTAGAGAATGGACGGGTGATTATTAGGAACCTTACAGAATGTCGCCGTGACTTGAAGACATTTAAATGTGTGAGATGAACGCAAGAAGAGATTGAGGAAAGGTGTGCTACTGTGCAATCCGCACTTAATGGACGTGTCTTTCAACGATAGGTAATAAGTGCACGCGCACGTACTCACCTGGATACAAGAGCCAAGTACCCAAAAAATGACAATATCATTTTGAAAAGTGCATATTTTCAAATATATACGCTACTATTTTGAACAATTTCTGCAGAACGTGCTTTTTGCTTTCTGCATCGTACAAAAACTGTAAAAGGGAGAATAATGCGTACAGTTTTTAAGGTTTTCCACACGTTGCATCACGATTCACGATAGTGCAATGAAGGAGACGCCTCGTCATTTCATGTAGGTAATTAGGAAGAGTAGTACACTACTTGCACATTGTAAAGATTGAAGCCAGTTCTAAAGTAACAACTCTTTTTTGACGATAATGGACTTGTGCAATGAATTATGAGTTGGCTTTGGGTCTTTGGGTTGATGTCCCTTCTAAATGGTGCATTGTTGTGGATATTACTTGACTAGTACACTTTTAGTATATAGTAAGAGTTTGAAAGAGAATGGATGGGCAATAGCAAGTCACTGTGCTGGACTGGGCTCACCTAATTA
Source organism: Harlomillsia oculata (assembly GCA_019776145.1). NCBI lineage: Eukaryota > Metazoa > Arthropoda > Collembola > Entomobryomorpha > Oncopoduridae > Harlomillsia > Harlomillsia oculata. Next base: position 14,298 of record JABASF010002173.1, read on the forward strand.
GTGATGAATGGATTGTAATTAATATTACTTGGGAGTTGGTTGAGGCATCAACGAAACGTCTTGGTCATAAGGTGCTCCGGGCTATGAACGCTGTTACATTACATTATGTTACATCCAAATTGCAAAATGACAATGACAGCAGCACTAATTCCTAAATTTTAGGGTTGAAATCGGTCTTAAAGTTGTTGCTTCATTGTCTTTTGTTCACAGAAAAGTGTAAAGGAATTGCCAATTTTCAAATATCAATAAATGATAGAGAATTATATAAATAATATATGTAATTAATTACTAATTATTACTGGTTACTATTGTATTCTTGACCTAATAAATCAGTATCTTCTACGCTGGATTTCACGTAAATAATGAAGATGATATAAACGGCAATGACGTCGCATTCATTTGATTACTAAGAATTACGGCAATGGGCAATCATTTTCAGTGTTTCTGGACTCGGATTGTTTTCCTCAACGGAAGAACTTTAGTCTCATCAATTGCAATGGTGTTGACTTTTACATTGATTGCATCTTCAAGTTGAACTTGATTGGAGAGAAGATTTCGCAATACTCGCTCAGCTTCGAATTTCCTCAGTGCCAATTTTTGCATGGCTTCGTACATGTCTTGCATTTCCACTTGAAGGTGACGTTCGACTTGATCCTTCACTAATTCCAAGTTGGGACGCCGGTTTCGAATGTTCATACGAGTTTCAGCCAAAGCAGCCGCACTGTCTCTTTCTGTAATAGATTTTGCCAGGATGTCAATCGTGTCTCCCATTTCACGAACTTTGATCGTCACCTGTAAATGAATTAATTAGATTGACTACCGTAATGGGGTTGTATTTTGTATATTGATTCTTTTGTGTACAGAGTAATGTAATGAGGTACTGACCTGTAAATGCTGATCTTCAAGTTTACTCTTCGCTGTAATAGTTTCCCAGAGACGTTTTTCTAGAGCTGCGTTGGTTGTACAAACTTGTGCTTGCAAATCTTCGCAAACTTGTCTCAAAAGGCTGTCGACTTCGATTCTCATCTTTTGAGATGTTTTGACATTTCTCTCGGCTTCCTGCGTGAATCTTTGTGTAAGTGCAATCCATTCGGACTCATCTTTGACAAACTGAACTTTCTTGTCAAGTCGAGGAGGCTGGTCAAAAAATCGCTGAACCTCTTCTGTATGTTCATTAAGTCCTTTTGCCATTCGATCCAATCGAGCCGCATCGGCTTTATCTTTTAATTCTTTGTCCAAATGAAACGCAGATTTGCGAAGTAGTCTTAATCGTTCAGTAATGACACCATGAGCTTTGAGTAAATCATTCTTCATTGCACGTGCAATGGAAAGCTCACGCTGTAATTCACGTTGAGGTTCATCGTTGACTAAATCAATTCCAACTCGACCTTCTCTTAGATGTAAAACAGACTCTGTCACTTGGATTGTTGGGTCCAGACTGAATGAAGCAGACTCGACTCTGCGCTGGTACACGATGACCCCGTCAATTTCTTCCGAGATGTCGGCAAACTTTCGTTCCAACTCTGAAGTCCATTCTTGGACATCTCGCAATCGTTGAGACAACTTAAATTGCACTTCTTCTTGGGCTCGAAGTGAAATCTCTTTCGTCTCGTCTGCTGCACGGAGACTGTCTGCCAGGACACGTTCGGCCCTTTCTCTTTCAATCTCAGCTGCATTATGAGTAAGTTGACTTGCAAGGGCCCACTCTCCAGGACTGAACCTTAAGGGAAGATGGACAGTAGACGGCCTTCGTGGAACGAGTGACATGATTGATGTATGAGCTTACAATGCTAAACAACCACTAGGACTCAAAACAGGAAAAACAAATTGGAGTTTTATCGATAATCTTGACCTAGTAAATCGATAGTAGAAACGTACCAACAGATGCCTATCTTTTGCCCATCAACTCCACATGTTTTGACATTCAAGGAAGGAAGAACATGAATTTTGCTCATTGAGACGGAAACTGAAGCTACTGGAAGCA
>JABASF010002174.1:0-16277 GCA_019776145.1 Harlomillsia oculata
TCAGATAAGCCATCGATAAACTTTTCGTGCTTATGGATTGACAGTGAAAGCAGTCGTGCTCAGTAGACGGAAAACCGTGTTCATTTGAAAAGTAAAATCTTGACTTGAAAGCGGTTGTGTAATTTTTTAGGTCCCTATTCTAATAATAGCACTTTTGTGAACAACTGAGCTAGTAGGACAGCTTTCACTGGGAGTTCATAGGTAAAGATGGTTGGACATGTGTGCTTCCCCCGTGATTTGAATAACATGTTTTCTCCTGGTTTTTATGTAGTCGCTCCGCGTTGGGTTCAAGAGCCTCGCGATATGAATGTGTCCCGAGGTAGAGAAGCGCGTTTTGACTGCAAGGGGAAAGGCGTTCCAACGCCCACGATATCCTGGTCTAAATCCACAGGTTAGTTCATTTCTTCGGACGTCGAAGCTCCGCTTCCTCCCATTCATCTTCACACTTATGCTTAAGTAATCCCAGAGGAGAAATTACATTTTCTGCACCAGCACAATAGGCGACCATGTAAAATCCTTTTACATATTCAAAAGGGAAAGAAGCTCCGAGTATTCTCGAATGAAACTATCTCCGCATTATGTACTACTTTCTGTTAAAATGAAAACTTGCTGTGAATCCCTTTTTATTACGACGTTTCTTTCTACACATTTTTTAATAACATGTAATCTTCATCTCTTAAGTCCTTTAAAATTTCATCTTTGGGTTTTTTGTACAGATGTACGGCATTTTTCATCATTTTTTTCCTTTACGGAGGCATTTTCCACAAAAAACGACATTCTAAAAACTAAAGTTTTATGAATCTTAGGTGACGGTTTGGATGGTAAATGGCGAAGTGTCGAATCTATCTGGCCTTTGTCCTCGACAGAAATACTCACAAACGGATCCCTGCTCTTTCACAATGTAGAAGTAGATCAAGAAGGTCAGTACATGTGCAGCGTCAGCAATGGAATCGGTTCGGATCTCAGTAAAATCATCTCCCTTCGTGTTGACGGTAATTGCCCATCAAATTGAAATATCGGTCCTGTAGCCTTAATTGAACCAAAAGAAATAAAAAAGAAAGTACTAACTGCTCCTTGAGATAGAAAGAAACTTTACAAAAGTTGAAGTAGTTGGATTAAAAGACTTTGATTTTTATAGATACTAACCTTTATCTTTTTCTGGTTTTAGTGCCACCATATTTCGTGGGCATTGACAGCCAATCCGTGAGTTTGACACAGGGAAAATCCACGGAAATCGGATGTGAGGCGATGTCGTCCGCTCCGCTGTCTGTCGTGTGGTCCAAAGGAAGCACACAATTTGTCAACGTTATGGCCAACAGGTAGGTTTTTGTGTTGGCTCAAATAATCTGGTAAAGTAGAGAAACCATTAGCTTTAAGTCACGAAACTTGGTAACGAGTGCATGATGCGGTGTGCCTGTACGAAGGAATAATGCCCGTCGACGTGATCTTATACTAGAAATCCTGTCATTTTATGTTTTGTATGCAAGAGAAAAAATTTTCTAACCGAATTGCTTTGATAGGATTACGTTCCATGCTCTTTTATATAAGACCAAAAATCCTATCATATTCTATTCAAAATTTTGAATGTATTACAATATTCTTTTTAAAATTCCTATGTAGCTATCACCTCGATATATCATCGTAGGAAAATCGCATTATGTGTAGTGAACGTCTTATGAAAAAGTCTGGTTCGAAGGTAACGAACTATGTAAATGGAATGCGAAATGCATGAGTTATGAAATGCCTGTCTGTCTTTTCAAACGATCGCCAAAGCACAAGAAGAACGAAATATAATACGAATAATGCATTCTTCCCCTTTCGATTGGAAAAGTGTGTTGTACGGTTTTCCTTGTGATTGCTTTTTCCACCCATTTGGCATTATGACATGGCCGAGATTTTTTCGACGGGCACACGAAATCTATTGATTCGCATTGATATGATACAAGAAACGGGGGAAAGGGAGAATGTACTCGTATCTTTATACACGATTTCTGAAGTTCTATCTGACTCTGTTTAGGATCCACACATCCATCGTGACGGACGGAAGAAAGACAAGGAGCACTTTGGTAATCAAAGATGTTCGGAGCGACGACAGTGGAGTGTACCAGTGCACAGCGTCCAATTCCTTGGGGAAAGTGTTGAGGACGTACCGTCTGTTCGTTGAAGGTTCGTATGTCTCTTGTTTTCAAGTTAGAAAGAGATGTGGTCTTATGTGCACCTTGGGATATGAGAGTCAAGTCCCTTTCTCCGTGTTATGCATGCATGGTGAAGAAAACGTCGAGCAAAAGCGTGTTTCGCTTTGTGAGTTCGAAGTAATCACTGCCATTAGCATATGGAAATGACATGTCACATTGGAACGCAATGTCGTGTGTAGTGTGCTATGTACTCGTATATTTTAAAAGTTGTTTCGGCAAGATGCTCTTCGTCAAACAACCTTTAAAAAAATATGTAAGGTTGAGGTCGGAAGTGTTTCAATTTTAGATGTTTCCCTGCGTTGTATGTTTCTTGAAAGAAATAGTCTTAAAATATTTCAAAGTATGGTGAGAAAGTCAGAAACACACTTTGTACTTTGTACGATACTTAATCAAGGCACGACGAGCTGTTGCATTCAAAATTTACATTTGTTTTTTAAAGTTGTAAAAAAATATTCAGGGAACCCTCAATCTTCCTGAATTATGTACAAGGTAAAGTTTTGTTACTCATAAATTATAATGCAGAACAACCCGGCGCTCCCGGACAGCCACGCTTAGTCAGTGCACCGGAAGCCACGTGTGTGTACTTGGACTGGGATCCGCCACGTCAAACAACATCTGCTGTTGGTGAAGTGTCTCACGCTTCGCCGCCTGTTATCATGTACGTCGTGGAATTCTCAGTTGCTCCCGAAAAAACTGTTTTCTCCGGACGATTAGAAGTGTCCGGGTCTTCGAAACAAGGACAACCAGTCCGAGTTGACAACCTTAATCCTGCAACACTCTACTTGTTTCGAATCAAAGCGATTAACTCCGCAGGGAGCGGACCACCTTCTGACACTCTGTCTCTTCGGACGGCTAATGTGCCGCCTTCATCAGCACCTTTAAATGCAAGCAAATTGTGACATATTGTTTTGCTATATTTTGACAAAATTGGATTTTTTGTTTGATAGACTACTTTTTGAATGCCAACATCCAGGTGCGCGCAATCACATTGTCACCCAGAGCTTTTCTCGTTTCCTGGAATCCGATACCTGATGAATTTTCGTTTGGAAAAGTCTTGGCTTATAGAATTTTTATTCGGGCCAACATGTAAGAAACGACTTTTTTGGAAAATTTGCCGGCTCGGCTCAAACATAAGTCATAAGCAGTTTGCAAAACTAAAAAATGTTTGGAACTTATATACAGCTCGTTAGGAAAATCAGACGAAATCCTCGTGCCCATTGAAACAGCACAAAGGAATGGCCTGGACGGGATTAGCTGGAGCAAAACTTCAAGTCACAATGGGCACAACGGGGAACCTACTCCGTTTGTCTGCTGCCAATTTGTTGTTCAAGGATTGAATCCTTTTGTACCTTACGAGGTGAAAGTGGCAGGACTAAACATCGCAGGAATAGGACCAGTCAATTCACCTCCTGTCTTTGTGAAAACTTCTGAAGACGGTAATTCCTTTTTTTGTCATTTTGGTCTCTGTGCAATTGTACGTGCCCAACAATAGCAGTGCGTTTGGTGCCACTTGCATAATGCGAGTCATTGTCGTCTTTGTCCGTTTTATGACCTCTCTCTTTGCTTATAATATTACGTATTTGGTGTTTTTGCAGTGAGTGAATCTCCGCCTAGGAACGGCATTTGTGTTCCTTCTGCATCTCACGGTGTCCAGCTGAGCTGGCAGCAACCCACAGTTTCTAATGGCGTCATTACCTCTTACAAAATCACGTTTAATCCCTTGATTTCATCCACAGCCCGTAAGTACTTTTGAGGATTTGGGTCTCCGAAAAATGAAGATTCTCCTTGTATATAGACAGACGATGCTAAATATTTTCTAATTTTGTATACTGTATAGGTTCACCCGAAATCCACCGAACTACGGGACTAACAGCTGTAATCAGTGGCTTGCAACCGTACACGAATTACAGCTTCTCAATTGTCCCCGTAACTTTAATCGGGGAAGGGACACAGTGGCTAGATTTATTTTGCAAGACTGGAGAAGACGGTATGAGCATTTTCTCTTGCTGACATTGACAAACTTTCTTTATGCACTACTTACAACTTCTTTTGTTCTTTCATTTTATCTTGTGTTTGAGTCTAAAAGTGTTATTTGTTTGGGTCATGGGGGTTTCGTACAGTTCCATCCGCACCTATGAACTTTCTTGGCTTTGCGTCTAGTGAAACGTCCATTTTTCTAAGTTGGGCGCACCCCAGGAAACCCAACGGGGCTCTTACACATCATACAATTTACTTTAGGTATGACTAACTCACCCGGGTAGAATTTTTATCCAAAAGAAACACTGAAACTCGTTTTCAGCAAATGTAGTATTTCACTAAACTCGAAACTCCTTTGCATGTTTTGCAGAGTGAATGACAAATCTGGTGACTCATATGAAATCAAACGAACTGTCGCGGCGAATGGTGAAAGCTTTGAAGAATCCGGTCTAGAATATGTCAAGATCAAAATTTACGATTTGGATTACCTCGTCAAATCGCATGGGGGAAAGTGAGCCTTCGAATAAATTAAACTTTTCTCCTCCGGTTCAAGGTTTGCACAAATTATTCTCATTTAAAATATCATTTTATTTTAAAAAGCATAAAAAATAGAACATTATGGAAACATTTTTCAACGAAATATTTATTTGAGGACAATCGTGCTTTGCTTAGAGATTAGATTACAAAGTTGTAGTTTTCAGTCAGTAAGTCAATTCAGTTGTTGACTATACTTGACTTGACTTGAGTCGCTGGTATGAAATTGAAGAAGAAAAAAGCTATAAATTGAGCAGAAGTTGTGTCTTGCATTTCATGTCAGTGTTTCCATGAAAAGTACCTAGCTCATAAATCCACTTGAGCTACCAAGTGACACATGGAATGCAAATGAACATAGAAATAAAAGAAACAGAGGAGCAGTGACTGCCACACGTTGAAATGAAGATGTATCTGAAATGCACGACTGTGGACCAATTCTGCGTCAGTTGGAGCTCTGTGCTCATTTATCTCGGTCTTTCTTTTGTATTTTCGTAGTGGAACCAAGATTGGTTGGACAATCTCGCGCAGTAGAAACAAACGAAGGGACCTCGCTGAGTCTACAGTGTAAACTCGTGGGGGTACAATCTGGAGCATCCGAAGGGAAAGTTCAATGGTTGCTCAACGGCAAAGGGGTCATTCTTGACAGGAAAGTGTACATGGCGCGTGAGGAAAGCGACTTACACTTTCGGAGTGCCAGGAAAGTTGATGAGGGCAACTACACTTGTCAGCCCAAAAACAAAAAGTTAATCAACGGGATGGACTCTCGGGTGACGTATCGCCTTCAAGTCAAAGGTACGTGCAACTTGAGTTCATCTTTCACCCTTGTCACCCGTGACCACTTATCGCAATGCTATCTGCACTAAATGCCAACCCGACGAAACCTCAGAAGATGAACACGAGCATGAACCGAGGAAAAAGAAAAAGCATGAAAAGGAAATCAAAGTAGGGAAGAATAGCGGAATGAATGTGAAGCCAGCAGTATTTTATCAACTATCAACGTAAACCTTGCACGCTTTCGCAGAAATGGAGAGTGAGAGAGTTTTCAGTTTGGGACCATTGGAGAAAGCACGCTTTCACTCAACTGTGCTTCCTTATCGAGCGTGCCATTGTCTTTGTAGGCAGTTAACAATGGAACTTTCCTACTTTTGTCTTTTTCCTTTCCATGGGTTTTCCACATTGCTCCGTTTATCACAAAAGAGAAAGTTGTTCCTTCTCAATGTGGCCGTCGGCGTTCCTTTTATCTCCACTGACGTATTGACTAATCGTGACTGCTGTTTAGAAAAATGGGCCAAACTCCTGTAATGAGTATGATAATCACGAGAAAATGTTTCACCAACTGTTTTTTTTCTGGGTAATAGGGGTTCCATGTGTTCCGGAACCATCGTACCGTGTGGACAACCGAGAGATTCACATGTCCTGGAGAGTTTCAAGATTGAATTGTGATGCACCGATTGGATTTATTCTCATCTATCGTACGCTTGGTTCCATCAATGACTGGCAACGACTCATCTTCCCAGCAGACAGGAGGAACCACACACTTCGTGTGAGTCCATAAGTTCGACTTTTTATAGCCATAAACTCGTATTGTGACTATCTTGTCGTAAGGTTTGTTACATGAAGTCGGAGAAAAGTTCAGTGGATCATTCAAAAGCCGATTTGGCCACGAAGCACCAAACTTGATACTCATTTCATTGGATTGCACTTCATTTCATGAAGCAGAAGAGGCAAGGCAAGAATGGGATTCCTTCCTCCTTTAGACTGAGGAAGGGGAGAAAATTGATGGTCTTAACTTTTTCCCTGGTGAAAGAGGACGTGAGCTGCTTTACAAAGTTTTTTGACTTGTAGAGAAGAGGAACTAAGAAAGTCAGAGTGAAAGCAGTTGAGTCAATTGTATCTTGCTCTATCTGATGCCTCTTTTGCGGTTACTAACTTCCATTTTGATGCTGCTACATGTCCCCCACACGACGACAATGTAATGCAATGGAATGAGTCCGACAACAACTGAAACGACTGAAAGGCACGTCGGAAAGAGATAGCCGGTGGGAGATCTATCACTGTCTCTTGAAGATGTGCGTTCCTGTCCTTCTGTCCTTATTGTATACCTTCAAAACCACTGCAACGACAATTTCGTAGAGCAAATAGAACTTAAAACCCAACAACGTCTCTAAACGTTGTTGTTCGCAATAGTTGTTCCGAAATCGAAGCATTTAATTTATTTATAACATGACGTGACTGACAGAATGTCCCTTGCGGTTCAATCCTCAACATGTACATGGCTGCCTTCAATGACGTCGGGACTAGTGCGGATTCGCCTTTAATGAGTGTCTCCATCACTCAAGACATCAGCCCATTGCCTCTAACCGCAGACCTAATTGTGGCCAACTCTACGTCTGCTTGGTTGAACCTCTTTCCCCTAAATGCCAACCGAACATTTTGCCCTACAGAAAAGCTCGTCGTGGTTATTCGTGAATGGAGAGCCAATGAATGGGTCGACGGTATAAAACCATTTCTTAACCTTCTTAATCTGAGTCTTTTTCGTACTTTTCCGCACGTGTATTTATTTGTGAAAACGTTCCAAGCATCTTCAATTCAGCATCTCCAAGCTTTGATTTTGGTATTGTTTGTCTATGGACTGTAGAACGAGAATTCAAAACCAATTTTCGTAACGACTTCGAAGTAGTTGGTTTGAAACCATCAACAGCCTACAGACTGTCGCTTTCAGCGTTCGGTTTCGGGTATTCGCCATCCCGCACAGCAACTTACACCTTTACAACACTCACAGAATACGGGGGTAAGTAAAATACAAGAATTCAAAGATGAAGAAAGTTTTCTAAAAAAGGAACTTGAGCGATACTTTAGTATGCCGCATCGTTCACTCCATTCATGACTAATTCTATTGAATAGTGCGTAGTCGAATTCGTAAACACAACGCTTCAGAGTGAAAGGCAAAGCTAATACTTTTCTGCTATGCATTGATGGATGATCCAATTATTTTAATAGCTTTACAGAAAGTTTGTAAAAAGTACTGGAAGGCCTTCTTTTGATTCTTTATTAGAAACACCCAAAATAGACGTTTTAAGAAAACACAAAGTCACCAGTGAACATACCCCGCTTTACGACAAACTTACCTTTATTTTGCCTTTGGTCGTGGCCGCTGTTGCTATTCTGGGAGCTTGTGTTTCCATCATCTTTTACTTGAAAACAAGTAAGAATGCAACTTTCAACTTTATTTAATTATAAAATGAGTCGCGAGTTGGCAAAGGATTTATATAAAGGCAAACAACACACCTTAACATAACTATAGAGAGAAGTCGATCGTACGACCACGACAGTGCAGTGTCAAAAGGAAGACAAGAGCAGTTGTACGGAGGGCATCCAAAAGGATTACCCCATGGGGAACAATTCTATGCGTCCATTGGTCCATCATGTGGAACGGGTAAATGATACTGTTTTGTGGATTCGAATAAATATATCGAAAATTACTGTGTAAATCTCGTTCTCGTGTTCATCAAAACTGTAATTGTGAGGAAGGAGGCAGCAGAATGTTACGTTATGTACCTAACATGTGTGAGTGCGTGTGAGTTGAATGCACTTAGTAATACTTGATAAGTCGTGAATTTGGAACAATGTGGCTATATAAGTTATATAACTAATACCACATTATTTACTTTACCATTAAGCGAATGTGTGTATAACGTACATTATAGGAATGGAAGACATTTCTCCGTACGCAACGTTCCAGATCTCAGATCCGAAGAAGTTTCGTGAAGAGACGTTCAGTCAAGAGATCGCCGTGACAAAATTTCATCCAGTAATGCATGGCGTCCCTCGAGGCTCGCGTGACAAATGGTTCGGACGAGATCATCGACAAAGTCTCCCCGACTTCTCCGACTCGGAGTCTGAGACCACTCAGAGATACGCCGTGATTCCGCATAGACCTCGAATGAATTCTTACCAGATGAACTCAGCCGTCCCTGGCAATCTGTCGTTTCACTCTGCCGCCTTGCAATCACCCGGGGGAAACTCGGACTGTGAAAGCAGCTCCGATGAGTCCTCCAACATGGAAAACAGGTGCGGATATTCATTCTCTTTCACACTAATAAGTCATCAACCATACGCCGCATGCATTAGTTTTCTTAATTAACTTTGAATTATATAATGAATGAATTTTTGGATATTTCATGCTTTTTTTCTCGTAGAAGGTTGGCACGCTTGCCCCTACATTGCGAGTACAAGTATTGACATGACAGTATTACCCTTGTTTTTACCCTTGGCAGGCGTGGTGTACAGAGACCAACTGAGTACCACAGAGCCCATCATCATCACCATCACAAGGAATCTAACAATGCATCCAACATGTCCAACAATGTCAGACAACAAACTGGTAAACGCAAAGCGAAACACAATCATGACCATTCCATCGCCGTATGATAATCGTGGAACTTTAGTTGTAAGGCCATTTGAATTTAAAATGTAACGATTCATCAGAAAATGAACTTAATTGTATGAAGTAAGTTAAAAGTAAATCAAAATCTGTAATCTGTGATACGAATATAAACATTCAAGTTGTTGATTGTTTATGTCACAAGGGTATACATTTATACATTATTTATGTTTATTTTTAACTATATTATGAACATAAATGTAATGAAAAAGTAACATTTTATAGCAATTATGATGCGAATTAAATTGTAAAAATAATAGTGTCCACTTTACATTTATATATCAACTTAATATTTAAAATATTTGGACGTCTATTACTATTTACTATAGTAGTAAGATAAACCTGATTTAGAACACGAACTGGAAAATGCAGTTCTATAGATTAGGTTATATTATAATTTTTTTATATTGTAAAGAATTGTCTATGGAACTTAAGTTTCAGTTTCTTCGTCTTCATGAATTTCCTTTTCCTTATCCTGATTACGTCTTCCTGCTTTGTTTCGTCCTCTGGATTTGGATTTGCGGGATTTCTTACTGCATTTTCGGTTACTCCTGTCCATCTCTTCTTTCATTTTCGTGTAAACCTATACAGTTTTTGACATAACATTTTCGTAAATACTACAAAAATACAAACATTTATGAAATTAAATAAAAGCATTACAAACAGTTCATAATAAACCTCATCCAGATGAGCTTTAAAGGATTCTTCCATGCTCTCAATGCGAGCATAAAGCCGCTTCAGCAACAGTTCACCCATTCCTTTTCATAACAATATTTTATACTCATTTTCCAAAATCGAGGAATATTACTGTAAACATAAATTGAATAAATTGACCTTTGTTTGTCTTCGTTTCTTCCCAGCTGAGATTAGTATCCCAAACTGTTTGGGACGCTGCTGCGTCTGGAGTATTGGCTGTCGACATTTTCCACAAGGCAAAAAATATTGCAAGAGCTAAAATAAAACTGAAAAGGTGGCTTGTGTTGGATCCCATTTTGAAAGATTTTTGCAAAACAATTGAATCCTTTTTTGGACTTAAAAGAAGTGTAAATGGTTTCAACTTTGTAAAGTATGCGACAATATGTTTTTCCAAGTAAGATGTGATGAGTCAAGCTCAATCCTTTTTGATGCGTAAGGGACTTTAACGCAACTCGACGCAGTTGAATGGCGATAGTCTGCTTTAAGTCAAAGAAAATGACATCATAAAATGCATTCAAAAGCCCTGATATGAATGTTCAACATCAACAGAAGATACAGCCATAAATCGTCGAGTGGAAGATTGAGCTTAACGAGGAGTTTCCGTCACTGCGGCGATTACGTAAAATGGTATCCAAGAGGTCGATAGCTTCACTTCATTTCTTGTAATACGAATCCTGAGCAGTCTGTGTAGGATTAAATTAAATTAATCTTTTAAACCACTTAAAGCAAGAACTGTGTGTTCGAGAAGAGAGAGAATAGCGAGACAGAATGCAGTTAATCTTGTTTATTCCGATTTCGTCCGATTCATATCCTCGTCGTCTATTTGCTCTACTACTTTACAGATCATTTCTGTATTTACTGGCGGTTAATTGTCCAAAAATGAATGCGCAGTTGGAAACTGCGTGGAATATGCCATTAGTTCGAATAGAACAGATTTAATTATTTATTTGTTTGCCCCAACATTTCATTTTTCGTACATTTAATTTAATCAAAATCAAAAGGAGGTTGACAAAGTCCAGTTAGAGAGCCGTAACTTCCAGCACTGCATGGAGACTGTGGTACACCAATTGCGAATAGGCTTGGTCCGCTTGACCCAATGGATCGCTTGGCTACGCATTTTGGTAGACGAGTGTTCTTACGGAAGCCCACAGTTTCATTTTCTCCACAGTTCTTATGGGAAGTACCCACTTGGACACATGACCCTTCGAACGGTACCAAATCTTTGGGTGCCCTGCATGCACTTCTTGGTTGACAGTGGTTTCTTTCACAGAAAGGTTTTCCTTCACGGTTCAAGTTGATCCATTGACTGCTAGTGCAATAGCCCTGAAAAGTAACACAATTAAACTCTATTAGAGTTAAGAGTTAATCATTTCAGTTTTGGGAAATAATTTAATTGTAGCATTGTTGAACGTACTTGTTGAAAGATGTAATAGCATGCTTTAGTTTTGGCATTGTATACAAGAATTCTGTCAGAATCGTTACATTCACAGTATCCGTAAGCAGCGTCTTTTGCTTTAAAATGCATGTTGTTTCCGCAAGGACCCTTCATTTCCGGTCCAATTTGGTAGCATTTTCGACTTTCTGCATGGTATCGATAGGAATCTGCATAGGGTCCAGCGACATTTGGGCACAGCGTTTCTCTGGAATTAAATTAAATTAAAATTATACTAATGTGACTCTATGAGCTGTGACTATTAAGTACATTATATATAAAGTACGAGTTCCGATACGCACGCGATTACGAAATAGGTTAAAAGTTCACTGACAGATTTGCTACGACAGAACTTACATTGATGGAGTAGCAGGTTGCCTGTTTCCCATATAATTTTGCAATCTTTGGGTCTGCGCAAACTGAACAAATGTTAAAGTACCGAGGAATATAATGAAATTCATTTTTATTTCGTCTAAACGGACCGCGAAACAAATAAAATGAAGTTACTAGAGTAGTACAAAACAACCTGACTTTACAGTGGACAAGTATATACACTCGAGACTATGAAATCTTAGAGTAAATTTTGCTGACTACAATTTGCAAAATGATTCATCTTCTCTCGAAGTCAGAAATGGAATGAAAAACATGACCTTAAAGACTTTTAGTTTTGCACTTGCAAAGTAAAGATTGTGTGACTTTAAGAGAGGGCGAATGAGTGGAATGAGTAATTCCGTAGAAATCCAAAGTGAAGCGTCAACAGTTTGGTTAAGTGGTTTACCAGTAACATGTCATGACGGCTCTGTCCATTCATTCAGTCCTATAATTTGCATGCAAAACACATACTAATAATGAAGTAATAACATTATAAATATGTGTGATTTTTTCAACGCGTCAACACAAGTGGAAGTGGAAAGACCGCTAACGCGTCTAGGCGAAACTGAAAATGGACAAAAAAATCATTTGATAATATTTGACTCCATCGAAATGGATGGAGGATACCGGATATGAACCTTATATGGAAATTGTGTGTTTATCTGCGGTTAAGAGGAAACGACAAAATAGAAGCACACATGAATTCAATATTCAATAACATTACGTTTAAACAAATTCAATTTTCAATGTTCATTTTGTATGTACATTTTGAAATATGATAATTTTATGAAATTGATGCCGAAATCATGAAGGTAGATAGTTTACCCTAAGCTGAGTCGGTTTTTTTTAACGTCCGACCAGGGTGATTCGACATGCGTGCATCTGGTTGACATGCTTCTCGGTGAAAAGCTAGGTGAACGTTTACCAAAGCGAGACACCTGAATTGCTGGGCACACTGGACTCCTTTGGGACAAAATCAATCAAATGTATTGATTCGTATGCTTGAGTTTGAGTTTGTCCAGTTCTGTCATAGAAGCAAAAGGCAAACATTAAAACTTTACTTCTGTCCTTTTCATTACAGTCAAAAAGTTTTTCATTGCAATTTACACGAACTTTACAACTTCAAATGGTTTCAAAATTTTACTGTATTCATAAGAAAAATATTAATCTCAAAATTTGATGGAACTCGAGAACAGGCAAGTAAGAGTTGCCATCGTGGGAGCACCTTGTACAGGAAAGGTTACAGATTAGACTTTCAAGAGTTCCATTGGAAACTGTTTTAACGTTTTGTTTCATTTTTATTCAAATATAATAATAATGTTTATTTCAGACATGCATCGTGAAAAGGTTCACAGAAAACACATTTCATGGAAGTCAATATTGCCCGACTCCTGGAGTGGACTTTTTCTCCAGAAGGATGACCATCAAAACTTTGGGGACCGTCACGCTCGTGATTGTGGACATAAGCGGTGCTGCAATGACTTCAAAAGATGTTAAGCATATATTTGCACAACATTGATGTAACTTGAATTACAACATTTGAAGGACATTTCCTATGTAATAAATTAAAATTTGCTATAAATGCTATATGAACGTGGATATGACATAGATATATATTTTGACATACGACATGACCAACATGCAATCGCTTAATGATCTTCGGAAATGGCTGGATGTCATTACAATGCTCCCTGGAGACAAATCTGATCTGTCATTAGCTCTAGCAGGTGCCAAGGGAGACCTGGAACACTTGCGAGCTGTTAGACTGGACAACCATACTCGTTTCGCCCATAGAATTCAACATTCCACTTTCGTTTTTGGTTTCCGCTAAATCTGGAGAATCGGTACATTTAATTAGTGAATCAATCATCCAATTCCGCTCGTTTATTCAGAAAACCATTAGTTTCAATTTTGTAAATTCATTTTTATGTAGGTACAAACATGTTTTACAAAGTGTGCAATCTATCACCTAAGTCCAGAAGCAAAACAACGCGTTAGAGACCATGCAATTATCCAAGCTACAGTACCAAAACGACAGTCAGTAGCGCCTCACCCTCATCCTCCTCATCCACCAGTGGCAAAACCACTCCCTGGAGGGCAAGGAGAACCTTCTACAGTGTGTATGATTCAGTAAATTATAAATGAACAATAAACTGCAAAACAAGATTTCAGCATGTATAAATGACAACATTTTATTGAATCACGCAAAAGAAAATTTGGAAATTCATTCGTCACACAATAAATGATAAAATTGCAAAAAGAGTCAAGAGTACTAATATTGTACAAATGCATTTTTGTTTTAAAACTGTACGACATAGGGAATCGCCAATGTAAAAGTATTGCCGCCCCGATTCTGTAGCATATTTATAATCAGTACAATTAGATAAAACTCTAAACAGTTTCGATTTCGTAAAATTTTAATTGTGATCTATAATTATCACAACAAAGACATTGAAGCAGTGCTGGTACGCCCGGGAAAGGCACCGTTTGGCGGCGGAGGTTGTAGAACTGGAGCGGATGGTGGCGGCGGATGTGGAACATAAGAATGATTAGAGGACTGATAAGGCAGTGGAGGATGATGAGAATGCAAAGATGGAGGCGCATGGGGATGGTAAGGATAAGGTACTGACGGAGGGGGTGGATGTCCCAGTGCGCAACTGCTCGATGGACCTAACAACAACGACAAATGATCGCAATTAGTGGTCACATAATATAACTGAATTAACACACTTGAGTCGTAAGGAAATGATAATGAAAAATACGAAAAGATTACCTGGAGAAGGATTAGTGCCATTATAAATAGGAGAAGCTTGATAAGTATTTGAATGTCCGTAATATACAGATTTTGAAACCATAGGATGCGAAGCCAGGAGGTTGAGACATTTTTTGTTTACTTTCCGCTTCAGCTTGAGTCACCGAATAGTGATCTAAAACTTGATGACATATATCCTCTAGAATATCGATGCTCATATGCTGTACGAAGGCATCCCACCACCGTAAATGCTTCTTAGTTCGTCCAACCCAATTGACAACTTCGAACTTATGTAGTTTCCCAGCAAGATACATCAAGGCAATTGCGATAATCTCTGGTTCCCATTGAATGCACAAAGTCGTGCACAAACTAGAAACAAACAACAATCACAATACACAAATACAGTCATTATTACAAAACAACCGTACTGCTGCATCAGTAAAACAAACATCAATAATAATTCTGTGCACCTGTCATTAACAAAGTTCCATGCCATTTGGACCATTTTGTCAAGACGGGCCTTATCACCTTGAAGACATTTGGCATACTGCAGCACAAAAGAGTAAGGGTGCTCAACTTGTATCTCAAACTTAATAGTTTGCAGTAACACTCGTTCTATGGTCATCACCTCTTCCTGCAATTGCAAATATTATTTGAGTAAAGTACTAATTACAATATTACAAATTCTCACGCAAAAACATTGATATCAAGCCGTACCGTTGGGCTTTTTCCTTCAAACTGAGCCAAGCTTTCTTTTTCATTAGCCAAAATTTCAAAAGCATACTTGATAACGTCCTTGCATTTTTTCGGAGTTTCTTCTACTTTACCAGCAAGAAACACACAAGCACAGGCCGTAGGCTAATTGAACAAAAATAGACAGTTTCAAAAATTAGTACTTAGTACATCAGGATTGGGGTTGATTAGAAAACATAAGTGTGACCATTACTCACATATCTTTGAAAGTCTTGGAATTTGTGCTGCATAAAAAATCTATGAAAGTACACAATAGCAGTGGCCATTGTGTCCAGACAGGCACTAGCTGAACCACTGAGTCGTCGTATAAGTTCTTGAATAAAAGTTGCTCCTTCACGGCGATACCGAGTCTCCAATTCGCATTCCATTCCGCTAGCCACGGACGGATTTCGTTTCAATTCCTTCTTGTCATAGTACCATCGAGTGGTGCCATCGTTATCTTTATCTTCAGTATCACCCATTACGACAATCCTCGGACTTCTTAACAACAAAGAAAGGAACTCCAGTTTAACAGAATTCTAAATGCAAGATTACGAATGAGCTAATGACTTCTTCAGTCCAAACTTGATGGGTTTTCAGCAGCTCAAGCTCAATACGTTGGTCATGCAACTGCTCACGATCTTCATACGAACTTCTGAAAGTCATTTCATAACAAAGGTTCTCATTAGTGTAATCAAATTACCAAATAATTACGAATGTGTATTTCTGTGATGTGTCGCACGTCGCACATCGCACTCCCATGTCGTATTAAAACATTAATATATTAACCACCATTAATATATATCTTTAACCGTGAATCCTCTTAACGTCTAAATTATTATTTTTGAACTCTTACCTTACGATTTACGATAAATGCGCTAAATTATATAAAATTGATTTTCTAAAATGAAAGCATACGACGATACGACAGACGGAGAACTAATACTAAAACATTTAAAGAATTAATCACAGAGTAGAAACAGAACGCTTTGTAAGTTTAAAATATTTTTTAAAATATAAATAATAAATGCACAACGATGAGCTTAACTACTAGTATAAAAAATCACATTAAAAACGATTCCATGTATTTTAAAATTTAATTTAAAGTGCATTAAAGTGGAGCACCAACGGAAGTTTCGTCCG
>JABASF010002175.1:0-16277 GCA_019776145.1 Harlomillsia oculata
TGCAATTACTGCAAACAACAATATTGTCACCTGAAGCCAACTTAAAGAAGTCATCGTCTGTTGCTGAGATCAGAGCAGTTTTGTCCAAGTTAAATGAAAACTATCGAAGTTTTCTAAATGTGGAACTACAAAGTCAGGTAAAATCTATTAATGTAGTTTTGTAATTGAGCATTTCAATCTCAAAGTTATTTGGATTTCCATCATTATATCACTCTTTGATCCTTGGCTCCTTCCGATTAACGTTGCTAACTGTTCTGATTATTTCAGATGGCTTTGCCTACAACAGGAAAGGCTGAAATTTTGCTCCCTAAAGCAAACATACTTGTCGATCAACAGGATCTTTATACCATAATTTTTTCTAATTTTCCAACCTGCAAGGAAATAACGGATCAGTACATAATATTCGTGTTAACAGAGTACATTATGTCCCTTACACATTTCCAAATTCCTGTTCAACACTACATTTACGAGCTTGTTATCAATGCTATGGTCCGACAGAAATCTTTCTACCAATTGCATCAATTCCTACAGTACCATGTGCTCACGGATTCTAAGCCACTGGTAGTTTCCTTTACTTGACCACAATTTTGTCAGATAGTGAGTGCTACGGTTAGCATAAAAGTTAATTATAATTGATTTATCTCGTGATAGGCGTGCCTTCTGCTATCATTGGAGGGTGTTTACCCTGCCGCTCATCAGCTTGCTTTGGACATGTTAAAACGGCTTTCAACGGCAAATGATTTGATAGTTGAAATTCTATTAAACAAGCAAAAGATCGTTCCTGCTTTGAGGTATAAAGATTAAAGACATGGGACAACGTGAATGTGCGTCCTAAAATAAATAATAATAAGTTGGATACGCATCGTTTTAGATTTGTTCAAAGTTGTGGGAAAACGGATCAAGTGTCCAGTCGAAAATTTCTGGAAGCTGCAATGAAAACGGGCGATCCCATCGTCTTTTATTCAGTTTTTAAGTTTTTTGAAGAACGCAATGCTCGCCTTCGAGGAACCGTTACATTTGAGCCAAGTGACTTGTGTGATATTTATGTTGAACATTTTACATCACTTTTTGGAAAACCATCAGCTTACTCGACGATTGACGGTGATTTAGAAGTAAGTCTTTTATCGCAATAAAGTACAAAATTAATTTTTTACGAACATTACATTTTGTAAATCCAAGTTGTTTTTATTGAATTCATTAATAATAGGAATAAGCATCAATTCACAATACTAAGCCACAAGTATTAATCTATCTTAATAGTATTATAGAATTCTTTCAGAGCATTTATTCATCTTTTCCATTCCCATTCTGTTGCGTTCTAAAATTGCACAATGTAGCAACTTATTGGTATGCCACTTTTGGCAAAACAATCAACTACGAGTTTTTGTAGAGATTATCATCAGCGGTGCTCAATACATAATGGAACGTAGCATAATATGGACATGCACTACTAAAAACTATAGTATAATTAACAATTGTCCATAATTTGATTAACTTATAGGTTTCATAATACTACAAAGGAAGAATGAAGCTTACAAGATTATTTATTAAAACTTGTTTACTCTTTTCTTTCTGTACATTTGGCAGTTCGTCACAGTTGTTTTTTTTCTTTTGTCATTGATTTGATTAATTTCTTATTCTCCACGTGGAGCCTTTTCTCGTTCCCTTTTCACTGGTTCTTTGATTATCTTGCGTTGAAAAAAAAATTAGAATGATTATCATGCGGTTGCACTTTTGTTTTCTCTACAAGCACCGTTCACGACACACGACACCACGCGCTTTCTCACACTTTCATTTCTACTTTCATTTCATTCATTCTGTACATTCAAAACCACCTTTGAGAATCAATGCAATTCTGTCCATATTAACATTACTTTTATATGTCATCAACAGCCAAAATGTACTGTTCCTTACATTACTGAAGCTGTACATTAGAAGCTATATGTAAGCTAGTACCTAATACAATACTGCAAATAAGTACAGCATTAAATAAATAAAATAATTGTAATTATAAGAAATAGGAATTGTATATTGTGACTAACCATGCTTTCACAACTGAGAAACTCAAATGGTACCTATAACCATTCATTTCACCCGATTTAATATGTACAATTTAGAATGACTAAGCGTGGCACACTCGAAATTTGATTGGCAAAATTATTAAACTTAATAAAATGTTCGTTTATTAATATTATATGAAACTAGAAAAATGACCGTAACTCATCGCCTTTAGCGTTGAGTTATGCTAAACACACTTCACACAAAATTAGCACAACTTCAACAAACGTTTATACAATAAAAGATAATAGATGTACACAGAAACTAATGAAGGAAATCAGTACAATTGAAAATTGTAATGGTCTTACTTATAAGATTCTAAAATTAATGGAACTATAAATTTAGCTGCTCCATATTAGATTAACTAGTTTTTATATTAAATAATTAAATTCATAATGCAGCTTCAAAAACCAAGTTTCGCTCCGTTCTGCTCCTTACGCTGATTTAAAAGTATACATTGGTGTTTTATTTTCTGTTGAAAGAGCATAGCATTTGCGTACATATTCGTTTTCTACACTAAATTTGTGACCTGACATCAAGTGCAGGTTTTGAAGATTATTATTTGCAATAATATTACAGCTTTCTCTTCCTGCACTGATTTTTGTGCACAAGCAAATCTTCCTCCATATAATTATCCTGCAATTAATGATGCGCGTTCTTTGCTTTCTATATATAATAAACTGCAGTGCTTAACATACTATTAAAGTATGATTATTTCTATACTTAGCATTATTATTACGTATTTAACACACGCTCATTAGAAGTTGTACTAATTAAACGCGGGGTAAGATATTTCATGTAGTGTCAAAGTGGAAATGTAGGGGTTGACATTCATTAATTAAAGTTGGTGTGTTGAAAAAGTTACAAGGTAGTAGTGGCAAAAAAGTCAGTTTTATGCTCACTGCTGAAACTTATTAAGACACTCGCGTTTGTGCCTGGATGATTCCCATCATTTAATTTTATCATGATTTGAGGTCCATCATGTTATGTTATACGAAAAGACCTGAAGACGATACGAATCTGACGTCTGTGAGAGTGAACGTTTATATCGATTACGTAGTATTACATAATGCATGCTTTTTATTTTTATGGATGGAACCTTGCAGTATGGTAAAGTTGGCATTTGGTATTGAGAATGGTTTTGTGAACTGTACGTAAAATGATTAATGATAGCACAAAGTATATTGAACTATATAAAAATTATACAGATTAATCTGTACAACGTAACATAATAACATGCCAGGCCACAGACCCCGCATTCTTGCCTGACTGACATGTGACGACAAATCAATTATCAGACTGACTGAATGAGGGAATCTTATCATTCCTCTTATTGAAGTATGCAAGATTCCAAGTTATTATAAATTTGCAATAATCCCGATAAAGAGGAATCTTGTGTTCAACGTGCATCGAACTGAAATTCTACATAGTATGACAAAATGACAATGGGAACTTAATGTCTTTGCTGAATGAGAGCTATGGGCTAGCGAAATTAGGAAATGGTATAATTAAATAGTTAAGTTTAAAAGGAAACAGAGAGTAAAAGATGATGAATGGAAACATTGAATTAGGTGCCGGGGCTTTTGTTTTCACCTTCCAGCTTTGACTTGAAGCTGTGTGTGTACCCAGAACTGTCAGAAGTGTCGCGTCGACCTTCCAATCCTCGTCCTTTCCCGGAGGAATCAAAACGTTCCTTGTGAGAGCCGGTGTATTTGGACGTGTCTGTCAACCGATCGTAAACTCCGCCATGCGATGCTTTCGTAGCTGATGATGTTCCTGGGGTGCCACAGTTCGCCAACTTGTTCAAGATTTCTTGAGACTCCATCTTTTTCGTCGTGGCAAGTTCCTCTATGTATTTCTTGTAGTCGTCCAAGCCCACTTTCTTTGCCGTCCTAAAATCAGATTTTGAAAGATCAGTCGTGTGACACCAAGATAGAAAAAACATCTATTCAATATTTCAATTTGGAATAATCCATCTCACTTGAAAAGTTTCTTGAAAGAGATGGAAGTGTCGGTTGTAGTGATCTTCTTCCCGTCAATCACATGAGCTTGTTTCATCCATTTGTCGCTATTCGTGAGTGAAATACTCTTCCCGTCCGAAGAAGTGTCTCCAAATTTGCTGAACACTGCAAATTGACTGTTCAGCGTAGCTGGTTTTCCATCTCCTCCTGCGTCACCCATCTTTAAATAAAATCCAACATACACGATTACAACTATATTATAAACCAAACATTTCCCAAAATGTCATGAATACATCCAATTATTCAAATGAGTATAAAATACACTCTTAAGTACGCACATTTATTTCTGAATCACCAAAAAAATTACAAGACGTCAATTAGAATTCAAAAATGTTACAAAATTCACTTTGAACAATAATGTATTTCACTGAGAGGCTCAAAGCAGTATTTAAACGACGAAAGTACTAAGTCGAGAGAGGAACAACTGCGGATGTTGTTAACTGGAGATAAAGGTCATAAATGCACATGAACATGAGCGCAAACTGCCCTTCCTGATCAATGAGCAGATTCTACCCCACTAATTGTGATACGCAGTCTACTTTTAGCTGATGTACTGTATGCAAAACGGTTCTGTTTGCCCCAAGTGTACTATGAATGAATGCTGGGAAACGTTTTCGATTTCACAAAATGAATTGTATACAATGTACACTACTGACAACATGCGTGGCCGGACTTCGCCCAAATCCAACTAACAACGTACATTGCTAGCCTTACTGTTAACAGTAGTAAAAGAACAAAATCCTTTGTATAACCTATTACAACAAACTTACAACTTAACCCTTTTTCCCACTATCCATAACTTGACTTGCACAACCTCAACCTGCTACAAACCTACAAAGTGTGAGTAAACATGAAATTTTCACTTTCAGAGTGTAATGCTGAAAAAGGCGTTCAAGGCAATTGGTTTGAAAAACACCTTGAGTAAAACAAAGCACACACCTTAGTGATAAAATTGAACAAACATTGTGCATAATAAAGCGAACTGAAGAGGATTGGTTTGTGAAGAGTTTTACCCGTTGTGTGACTGAGCATTACATTATTTGCTCACGCGTATAATTGGAGGTGACTTCATGTTCTTGTTCATGTTCACCATCGTTTTTTTTTGAGATGCAAGCGCAAGGTGATAACTTGGAGATGAGATAAATTATACGCTTTTTGTAATGGGGCTCGCTGTGAATTCTATCACCTAAGCGTCAACCGCTGGCACATATCGAAAAGTGCATAAGAGGACTTGAACCAGCACCCGAAGTAAATATGCAAATAAGTGAAGAGGAATTCTCAATTCACCGCACGATGCCAATTGACTACCGAAATAGGATTTACCATCTAATACAAGGAGTCTCTTAAGTCTCTTTCCTTTTTGCTTCATTCACTTCACAATCCACACGACTGCAGCACAACATTAGTAAATCTATAAGAATCAAACAGTGCATGACTTTGGAAATCAAATCATCAGTGTATGTAAAAACAGGAACATAGGAACAAGCACATGAATTAAGCACAAAATGCAGTTTGAACACAAGGAGACATCGTTGTCCTGCACATCTGATCTATGATTGACAGTAGCACGCTCAACTTGACGCTTACAAGCGCCTCCATGATCTTGACTTCAAGTGAAAATAGCAATCATCCATTCGTTGCATGTCTCACTCCCCACTTTACGACATACAAAACTAAAGCTAAAACTTCAGTAAACTTAGTAGAGGAGAGTGAAGGCTACAGTAAATGATGACCTGTACAAAATGTCAATCATGCTTTTGTAGTAGAGAACTTTTCAAGACAAAAAGGATAGACCGGAAGGGAGTTACACAGTGTGCCCTACATTTTCTATGCTCAAATAATATTATGGGAACATTGCTTGCTGCTACCTGCTACCAAAAGTGAAAATGGAACGATGTCCTACCCAATCTGATAAAACCAGTATGTTCATGTAAAGTCTGGATGGAAATGTGAACTCATAATGTGAGTGGTGTAACAACGTTCTGCTCTTCGGTCAGAAGTGATTAAGGAAATTGAGTGAAACCATTATTAAAGCTCCCTTTTTTGGATACTTTCAACGTTGTTTGCATTTTACATTTCTTCACCATTGTTATTACTATGACTGCTTTCAGGTAAAAGTCAATCATGTCTGTTGCAGTTCCATGAATTTTAATTGAGCCTTTGCAAATTAAATTTGCTCGACAAATTAAATGTTACGACCTTGTTGGGACTTGGCTTGATAACCAAATTGCACATATATGATGCAAATTAATTAACGGTATTAAAAACCCTCCAAGCGAGCTTCTATTAATTTGTTTTCACTTAATACTGTCCTGACTAAAAGAGAATTACCTTTTAACTCAATTTTATTCATATTGTTATTATTATCTTCTCAGTCATTCATGATTTGCAATATTGCAATAGCTGATCTCATAAAAAAGCCGTCATTTTTGAAAAACCTTCGAGGATGCGGGCCAACTGTAAGATTTTACTACTAAACACACTGCTTACGTAATCGTAAACTCGTACAAACCCAAAAGCTCAACATGAATTTTGCATGACACGTACAAGCATGCATCTTGAATGCAAAGCCCTTCTGAATCGCTGTTCCTTTTCACTTTCATATGCTAAAAAATAAGTCTCAGAGGAAACGTTATGTCGGAATAGTATGACAATGTTACAGGAAAAGCCACAGATGCTCTTGTCTTTCAATAAAACTACTTTGGCCTTCATACAAAGTTTGTCAATACGAAAAACGACATTTTTTCACACTTACTTCAGTAAATCAACATTCGTTGAATACTGTTAATACCTATAATAATTTCATCGGAAAGTGATGCAATAACGTTTGCTTTTTGTAATATATATCAAGGGATAATGGATTGCAATTGAACCTCGTGGAAAGTCGAATAAGGAGGACGACGATGAAGGAATCTTTTAAAACTTTATCTTAAGCCTTTATTTACTTATTTGAAGCGGAGGGTGTGTCTTTCCTGTGGTAAACATAAACAAAAACTTAAGTCGTTTGTATTAGCACATTGCTTCAAGTTAAATCTCATCATCATCGATCACACATGTTTTTTTAAAGTTGCGCAATGTTAATTACGTGGCATTGTCAAAAGATTTTGGTGGTTGTAGGATTAATGTCAATTTGCTAACGTTCATGAAAGTGAATCAATAAAATGCTCAGTTTAAGCGTCCTTGGTCAGTATAATAGAAAAATCATGTAGTGACTTTCACTACACGCGTTCGAGAAGAATCGACATGCAAAAGAAGAGAACAAAGAAAGGTGATTCATTCGTTCAGACACGCACACGCAAATGGAAGAAGAAACGGATTATTGGAGTGTCCAGAGGATGAGTCATCTTCGGGTATACGTACAGCAAGATTTTCATGAGATGACTCACTCGGAGAAAGTATCACAAAAAATCTCCTTGAAGAAGTCCTTTACTCGTTCACAGACACCATTTCCCGGATTCCTTTACGAGCATGAATATTTGAGTCCGTTATTGCATCATTTCTTATTTGCAGAAATCTTTCCCCGTGAAATACGGGAAAACAAATGATATTTTCCCTAATTCTATCTACCCATTCCATTTCATTCACTTTGATCATGATAGAAACGCGGGACTAAGAGTCAAGCCGCGGAAAAGAGAAAATGATAAAAGGAACAAGATTTGTCATCGTGAACACTCTTGCTTTATTTCCCATTCATATAGTAATAATTTACCCGATACATGCAAACTTTCAGTACAGTCTCTCCCGAGTCATAAAGTTGCAAAAAAAACATTGGGCGCTGGTCCCGCTTTAATAAATACAACCGCGTGTGACGAAGTTAATATACCAAATTCATTATTTTGTGACAGTTGTCGGTAGCGGTGGGCTTTTTAGAATTTGCCCGTGTTGAAAGCCAATGAACATTGGATAAGGAAAAGTTACACGAACGTAAACACTCGGGAAAAGAGCGAGCATGAAGTAAACTTTGGACACCATTGACGATCAATATGAACGTATACTACGTACACAGTAGCAACGTAAGCAACGTGGGTTTAGCTTTCTTTTGTGGACTTGGCGAATTATTGTGCGATTGGTCACCTTTACCTTTCCTTCTCAGTATTTCTGCACGCACGTGTCCTGGTTCACTCAATCGCAATTCGTGCTGTTATGTTCTCTATAGCTGCGTTTTCTTATATGCGTGGTCATCGTGTTTATATTTCCAGAAATGTAACGAATAATGGCAGTTGTACATAGTCACTCAACCTCAGCATTTAACTGTATGTTTGTTTCATAGAATGAAGTCGTAGGAATGAGGAACAGGCAGGATTTTGGCGACGACGACGTCATGTCATTACGCCAAGCTGAATTTTGTATAAGGCATCGTTGTTGCCTAGCCTCGACTTTTTGCGAAGAGGGCAAAACACTCAAACATTTCCAAGCTATAAAAAAACTGTTTATTACGAATCCGTCCGTCTGGTCATTTCTCTCTTATGAAACAAACGGTTCCTAAATACTACGGCCATGGCTTTTAGGGTAGTGACAAAAACAAACTCGACAACTCTTAGATTCTTTTTCAACCCCAAAGCGACGGAATTGTTTTGATCAATTTCCTTGTTTAAAACGTTATCATGGACATTAAAAAAAGGACACAACTTGGGTAAAAGCACTCGAGTTGAAAACCGACGAGTGCAAGAAGAATACTAATGATTCGAGTGCATAGTGTAATACTTTGAATTATTTCGATCACGAACTAACTTAATATTCATCGCTTTGAAGTCTGTTTGAGAAAGCTATGAGATTGTGACAAGAGGACGGAAAGGAAGCATGAGCATACGTTACGAGATACAACGGAAGTAACCTTGGATAGATGACATTTGATTGCATGAAAGGTAAACGAGAGAGACAACTTCAGAGCATGTCATCCTTGACAGGAGTTACGCTAAAAGAGTTCAACATCAACAGATGATAAGATGGTTTGCTTACACAAGCAAAAAGAAACACAGAAGAGAGTACTACGCAATATTACGTTATATAACCAACAGCGTACCCCGAACACAGATTCTCCTTTCCTTGTAACGTATATTACAGTTACACTAAAATGCATTTTAGTCCTGCGCTCACTTGCTGTCTCCTTGTGCACTTTAGTTCAAATCCCTCTTTACGACAGATTCCATAAGGGAGAAAAACATTGTATGGAAAAGCCAAGTTGAATGTTGCATTATTGCACCAAAAGAAGATGTATGAGAATTGCTCCCGTGCGTTATTTTTCCAGCACCACCGCACCGCTAAAAAGGGAGTTTTCTGAAGCGAGAGGAGCACTTTTCGTGCCCTATGATAAAGACCGCAAGAACACACAAAGTCTTCTCCAAATAAGAATTTCCGCTATGGTGGAACATCCTGAACTCATTACACTACGACATGCAGATGGTTCATCCTTTCCAGTTCCAGAACTTTAAAAACGTGCTCAAAGAACCCATCTGTTTACTACTCTCCTCTTCGGATGCCTGCCACACCGTTCTTTCACGTGAGAATTCGGATTTTCTTATAAAAGAACATTCAGGTTCGTTTCCCTCGTGGAATTTTCATGGTTCCTAATCTGCCGCGATGATATTTCAGACCCGTGAAAGAAGACATGGGGAAACCAGTCAGGAGAACCGAACTCGTGTCAGTCGTACGAAACAATTTGCATCATGCTCAAGAAATCTGAATGTCAATTCTTCGAGGCCATGTACGCATTTTGACATAAAAATATATTTGTTCGGTTATTATTGACAATTGCACTGCAATGTACGTTACAGTATTGAATATCCGACAGGGACGCACTTTTTGAACTTGATTATCATAAAATTTATATGCAAATGCAAAGTGTATCACGTTTCACATGTGCAAGAGCAATGCAGTACTCCAAGGATAAAACGCATAAAAAACGGTTCAAGTAGAATACTTAAAATGTTAATGACATCAATCACGTGTTGCATTTATATTAAGGGGTGTAGCTTTACATTATCCGTGTACTATTTGAATTATTGTCGTAGTCGCATAAAACATCCCATGCCATGAATATGCCTCAAGGTACAGTTGTGAATGATAATAACATGGTATAATTCAAAAAATTGTAAAATATGAAATCCTTCTTACATTTACGTATGTCGCATCTGTTATGCTCCTTCCTGACACTTTACAGTGATTAACGCCAAGGATAAATCACCAAAATATAACTTGATGGAGTACAAGACCTCTTAATGACAGGGACGGAAATGGGTGTTTCCCATGTCTTTAAGCACTCTTACATGTCCCCTTGTACAAAATGTACACATAGGAAATTACATGGTTGGTGCTCGTTTATTATTAGCAATTTTTCTCGTTAATTCTCATTATAGGAAATGAAATGTGGATATAAACATGTGTGCTGACAATTATCGAATATTATTCCCCGATGATAAGTTAAATTTCGTTTCGAAAAAATTTAATGCTTGTGATAATTAATGTTGAAAATGGGAACGACATTGACAAAACAATGTCGTTCCATTTATATATTACAGGATAGGGAAAAAGTAACGTTTCCTTTTTGTATTGTGCGTATTGTATTGTGTATGCTGTAGAAAAGTAAGAAAAAAAGGTTTTTATTTCGCCTTACCCTGGTCGATTGACGATAATTTGCAGATTTGGTTCTGGGAGGAACAACAGTGTCAGGTGTGGTGGAGTTGGCAGCTACACCCTTGAGAGCTGATGAGGTCGTAGGTCGCGACAGTCGTTCGTACAGGTCAGAGGAAGGTCGAGCAGACTGAGTTCGTTGTGGTTTACTCAAGTGCCCGTTCGTGGAAGGAGAGGCTCCAGACTCAGGAGAAGACAACTTGCTCTTCGTCGTTGTTTTGGTAGCAGTGCTCGATTTGGCAGACGCAGCTCGAGGTCCAGTAACTCGAGTAGCAACAGCCTTTCCAGCCGTCGTGGATCGAGATTCGTGCGAAACTTTCTCTGAAGCTTTCTCGGCATCACCAGCACCACCAGCCGACGGTTTGGCGGCTGAACTCCCCGAATTCACTCCTGTCATCGGTCGACTAACCGTGACTGTAGATGTAGTAATACTTGCGGGTCGACTCGCACTTTCTCCCATAGGTTTGGTGTTATCTATTGAACTTCCTTTCTGGATAGCATCATGTCCTTTCTTCTCAACGGATTCATTCCGTGTAACGGGACTTTGGTGAGATGCTACTGCACTTGCAATCGGTGTACTAGAGGAACCAGTTGTACTGGCACTTGTGACTGTAGCCGTGGAGGCCCCTGATGAAATTCCAATGACTGTGGAATTGATACTTGTAGAATTAGTGGTTGTGGATGCCGCTGAATTTTGTGGAGAGGCGTTCTTGTTCGTGGCCATTGGGACACTGTTTATCATATTCGTTCCAGAAGCAGAATTTGTAGAAGCAGCTTTGATGCCTGATGAGGAATTAATGGACGACGCATTCGTCGTAGTTCCTACTGTACCGGGAGCATTGCTCGTCGTGGTCACGGATGCTGCAGAAACATTTTGGACATACCCAGACGTCCGTTGTGGGTCCACGGGAGGATTTCGCTCCGGTTTCGGCGGAGGAACAGACCCTGTGACTGTATTATTCCCGGTGGGAGCAAACGACACACTTCCCGTAGAAGCTTTGTTAGTATTCGTACTGGACATGTCACCGGTTCCGGTTTTACCCTGAGGAACTACCACATTGTTGTTATTGAACTTGTTGTTACTTGACTCAACGTTGTTGTTCATTGTAGTACTTGTTGACAGCGGAACTTTGTTAGTCACACCGGAAGTAGTTGTCACGTTAGGGTGTGTAATTGATGGTGGAGTGGATGCCGTGATTGGTGGCGGTGTTCCGGCAACTGGAGTCGGCGGAATGAACGAAATCTTAGGACCTACAACTGTTGCAGGCAATCCAGTGGTACTGACAATTGGATTCGTCTGAGTTGATGGGATGGGGATGCTTTCTAGCAGACAAACACAGGTAAACAAAGGATAACTTGAAGCAGAGAGTCTGAGGTAAAGTCATATCCTCACATCGTAATGCATCAGTGAACTACATCCAAAGCGACTAAACTGGTTCATGCATAGCTAAAAGTATTAATTTGTGTATTTAATGCCATTGGGATTTTCATGTCCATGTTGCCTAAAGGCTACAGTCGTAAGAAATATTGAGACTCCACCTGAACAAAACTGGTTGTTCCTTTCTTTGGAATTAGTGCACTCGAATTTAATTGGCGATTTAATAAAGGGAAATCAAACCATCATGTGAAAATGCACATGCTTGACATTCATTCTTAAAAGTTGAATGGTAAAGGAAACCTGCATGAAACCTTTTTGTATGCTAATGCGTTTTAATAATGTTAGTATCAAAATGCTAACTGAAATGCTTCACGGGGCATTATGCAAATGCAAAATCTCAAATAGAAAATGATTAAAATGATCCAATCAAAATATTTAATTCGAATGTCAAATACTGGTAAGAAAACTCACTGACTGACGGCTGATTTACAGCTGACGCTGACGTTTGCTTTGGATTTGTTTCCACCGCGATGGGTTGACGCGTCACCGAAGAGCTCATGTCGCCAGAACCGCAGGGAAAATTGTGTCACACGAATAAAACGTCACGGCACTTTTCCACGGGTGTGCAGACGGTAACTTGAACGGAGCTAAATTTAGAAGAAACCAATTGAGTGCCATTATTTCTCTATAAACTTGCAAAATTGCACTGACAATAATAGGAAAAAGAATCACGACACGAGCTACATTTTCCTTTTTCCCAAACCACTTTCCAACTCTCAGACAGACAGAAAAGTATCAGATATAGTATCTATATTCTCAAAATTAAAGTACGCTTCTTTCTCCTACTAGTCTTGTATAATTGTGAAAACACCGGGAGTGAAATATTTGAACGATCAAGTTTTTAGAGTTAAAAATCCCTGGTCTTACTCCTGTCACTGTCACAGAACAAAAGAGCGAATGCACACTAAATGACAGGCAATTAGAAAGGGGACTTGATGATAGAACTCGAGAGATTCACGATACAATCCGAAAGCGTCAGAAACACTGAGCAACTGAGCTTCAAATGTACAAAATCAATTCCCTTTAAGTCTGCGTGACTTTGAGTCGTTCTAATATGACATTGAGTGCTAAAAATAGCTCATCTCAACACTGTTCTCCTAAAAATCTCCGTAGGACTAGGGACACTAATACATGCTGTAAAAAAAACTTTGGAATCTTTCTCTCAAATTAGGCGAAATGAGAGTGAGTAGCTGGGAGCGTGCCTTATCCCCTTTATTTACTCTTTTTCTCACTGTTTAAATTTCCAAGTACGAATTTAGAACACAAAATGCCTTAGTTCATTACCTCTTTGTTTGACGGCTCAAAATCCCTTTTGGGTTTTTAGTATCTTCACTTTACACACTGAATTACTTCACTTTTTTTGAGGACTAATCCTCGACAATCAAAGAACAGAAACACTTTTCCTTACAATATGAAAAAAACTACTGTTCTTGACTCTAATTTTTTCCGTTGAGTCGTCTTCAGTTGAAATGCTAGGGAACCTTTTATATAGTCAATATCTGATCAATAGTATAAGGAGTGAGTTAGTAAACTCTTAAGCACAATGAGAAAGAGTTCACAGTGATACGAACGACAATGGCACTTTTCGAATGAGGACGTCTTTCTGTCTTGATTGTCGGAGGAGTCCGTCTTTCACTTTTTCCCAAGCTTGCACTGCGTAAAAGGCTAGAATGCATTCAAGGGGCAAAGTGAGTCCCATCTTTTTCACTTTCCAGTGTTGTGTTACGGGAAAATACAGAGAGGAAGATGAGGAAAAAGCAAAAACGTACTACGACTCGACTCTCACTCCCACTTACACTTTCCTCAATGCTTTTGTCAAAGAGATTGGTTTTTATATACTATAAAGTTGACAATATTTTTCTGTATTTTCCCCTCAGCTTCTCCGTGTCTGTCGTATCTTTCTTCCCTCTGTACCTATGGAAAATCTAATATCCGTCGTCGTGGACTCATGAAGGGAAACCTATTTTTAGGAAGCGATCAATACTTTAACTTAACTTATGATAATGGAGCTAATGGACGAAATGAAAGAGGCTTCGAGAACGTATTGCTCTTCTCTTTTATGTATTACATCCGGTCTCATCTGTCGAAAGCGTACCACACTGTGTCCACAAACTTAAAAGAATGTCAGCAAAACAATTAAGTGTCTCCGCCCGTGGAATTATTACTTGTCAACTCAAGTGGACACTTTAGGTACACGATGTGATACCTGACACTTACTACACGCTGCACTACTTTGGTCTCTGCTCTTGTTACTTGTGTACTTGCAATTTTAATGTCCTGGTGGTGAATGATTAGCCGAGTTGCTCTTTCAGTGTAAGGTTTATTTTTTGAGGGTGTGATAAATTTATGTTCTGGATGACAGGGACGTGAAAATGAAATCACTACCGAGCTGGTTGGACATCGGTGTGAGTCGAATGCTAGCTGATGACAATGGACGACTCTCCTATGTAATACTTATTAGAAATTATAATTTGACCGGCAATGTCCACCCAGGAAGGAATGAAATAAAGAGCAAGGTTGCTGCTAACGCTAAAGCTACTTTTTGGCTATACAGGCACTTTTTGAGAATGAATGAATGTATAGAATGTAAAACTGTATATTAAGTACTTCTAGAGTTTGAATCACAGAGCACAATTGTGGATAAAAGTGATGTTCGTTTGTGGGAATGGAACGGCAATGGCAACAGTGTTTGGATGTGGATGCCTAACCGGTAGAAAAACGAAGATTTTCTCAGAGAGCTTTTCAAGATAAAGTGCCTCGTGAAAGCTGGAGGGATCGAATGAAAGTATGATGCACAATTCTTGGAATTCCTTCTAGCCGATGAACAACGTTTTCAGTTGTGTGAGCGTCACGGAAAGTAAGAATCTGCTTCTTAAGCCACAAGCTCAGTCAAGAGACTGACAAACCCACGAAATTCAGTCAAGAAGAAACAATCAGCAAGAAGAGTTGCCGACCGGATTCTCCAACTTTTCACACAATTGTATGGGAATGAATGCAATGCTAGAGCACATGGAAATGACGAACGGAGTGACTCGAAAAACAACGGGGAAAAGTTTTATGGATGAAGGTGTCCTTTTTCGTTTTTGCTTACACGTCGTAAAGTAATAGTTTTAGTATGTCTTTGAACCAAATTCTCAACTTGTTCTGTGTCATGGGACAAGATGTCTTTATGTAATATGCAGAAAAAAATATTCCAGCGCCGCGACTAAACGTCCAGAGGAAGGAATGTTGAGAAAGAGAAGCGTACATGTTTGGTTGAAGTGACGTGTGGTCGTAGTTGATGGCTCCTCCATCCACCTCCCGGTTCCCGGTACCCCTCAATCGTCTCATTAATAAGTCAGGAAGCACACCAAAGTGAAAGTCATGGAAGGCTCTGGAAAATGGAATTCCTCTGCTATTAGCACAAACCTGCTCGTAGTCTTTCCTCTTTGTGTGTGCATAGATGACCTAGTATGTCTCCCATCAAATAATAATGATAAGGTGGGCTACAAAAGCCAACCGAGGACTCAGGTGAAAGGACGAAAGGAGTCCATTCTTTACTAACGAAGAATAGTAAGTCTGCTTCGATTTTTCCTTTGCGTGTCCCATCCAATCCACGTTTCTACAAGGTGTCTGACACTTGAGTGGACCTCTATTGCTCCTTTGTCATTTTCTCTTTCCCCTCTCATATCATGTGACATCCTCATTCCTCTATACTTTCTAGACTTTCTACCTCAATTCGTAATATGGCCAAGTGCAAGTGCCAATCTAATTTTGACTATGAAACCACTACTGAATCGAATTTTTGCGTTTATTCTCCTATTACACGTTTCCTATTTTTTCCAATAATATCCATCCTAGACTTGACGAATCAATTGCATTATAATATTATATCAGAGAAACATGCTTCACTTTAGCAATACATAACCCTTTCCTCCAAAGCCAATACTCCAATCAGCAACGCAGAAACAAAGGGAACAAATTGAAATTCTTGCATAAATATACAGTAATGTATTATATACAATGAGGAACGTATTAAACATTATTGGATTTTCAGATGCATGCTGTATATATCGAATTCCTTTAGTTCAAACTCTGACATTCTCCTTGCATTTCGTTGCAATGGTACAAAGTGATCTATCAGACCTTCC
>JABASF010002176.1:0-16277 GCA_019776145.1 Harlomillsia oculata
AAAATCCGGAATTTGCACAAAATTCCTATTCCATTGGATGTCAACTGTTAAGAATATAATATATATTCAGGGTCAATATGCCAAAAATGTGGTGAAGGATCCGAAACGGGTAGGTTTAGGAGATTTTACGACTTATAGACCTATCAAGTTTATAGGAATTGGTTTCGAGAAATCAAAAGCTCGATGAAAGAAAATGTCAACGAGTGAAAGCAATTGAGATTTTGAGATTGAGGTACTGAGAATACGAGAAAGTCAACAACGACAGTACAAACAGTTTCGGTTAGGTTATAGGCAGGTTAGACAACAACGCAATTATTGTCGCTTTACCACATAATACATAATGTCATAAATGCTCCCATTTTTTACTTTTTGTTTAATGCAGTGACGAAAACCAGAGGCCAATATGATTCGACTATGATAACTGTTTTTGTCGACATTCAGAAGTGCTTATTAGTGTTTCATGTGAGTCAAACAGGGTGACAGGACAAACATACAAATAGCTAAACAGGGTTTTTATAGTAATAACTTACTTACCGAGAGAGCACAAGATTACAGAGGATATGACACGAGTGCACTCGTCCTATCGTACATAATTGTTACTTACCTTGTCTAAAGACCGTTTAACTTACTATAATTCCGTGTATTTTGAACTTTAAACTCAAAGGAGTTCACAAAGGAAACCTAAGATGATACTAATCAAAAACTGTTAGGCAAAGTCTTGATGACCATCTAGACGTTTTGATTTATCGATCTCGACAGGTCAGACAGTCAAACACATGGGTGCGCGGTCAATGATACATACAACAAAATGACGTTGAAATAGAAAAGATACTAAAGCCCACTAAGACATATGACACTTATGTCATTAAACGACATTATCTTTCGTAATTAGTAGGTAATAATTTATTAACACTTAAACATCTTACTATAAAATTAGTACTTAACAATATAGCGTGTTGTATATCCTTTAAATTATTAGATTAAAGATCACAGATAAACGCACCGTAGTGACCGTAATCTGATGATTAGCGTTGGATTATCGATCATAATGATACGGATTTTGCGAATTTTCAGGAGTTACAGTTAAATATGTGTACTTAATTGAAACAGAATTACACAAATCCATGAATTATGCGGGAAGCGATCCGTGGTCAATCATGAAATCCTATTCAGACTCTTGTGACTTTGTAACAAGGAGAAAGTTGACGAGATCTCCGCCGCGGAGACTACTCCTGAAATCATAATATAATACAGTCAGCAACAGGTTGTATCCTTTTAAATTTAAATTTTTAATTCTTGTTTTGCATTTTTCAACCTTTTGAGTCGCCAATAAGGAACCAATTTCTTGAAAAATAGATTTTTCCCTTGCATTATGACGCCGGATGCAATGTAATTACATTCTGATTCTGAGATCGTGATCTGCGCCTTGTGAGATGACGCGAAGGTATCCTCTGCTTCCTCTAACAATTGGCTTGCTATTTCAAGGAAGTCTTCGGAAGTTGACGATGACCAAGCAGATAACCCTGAGGATGACCCAGCGGATGACCCTGAGGATGATGCTTCGGACGACGGCGTTGTTC
Source organism: Harlomillsia oculata (assembly GCA_019776145.1). NCBI lineage: Eukaryota > Metazoa > Arthropoda > Collembola > Entomobryomorpha > Oncopoduridae > Harlomillsia > Harlomillsia oculata. The sequence goes on from JABASF010002176.1 coordinate 1,581, forward strand.
TCTTCCCATGCTCGTGACAGAAAGCACTGTGCTTGTCATAAGATCTCTTTCCGCGTTTCATTCGAAGTCCAGTGATCATCGCGCAAGTGGGATGGAACACTGGAAGGTCCGAATCAGAATGTTCATGTTAATTAATTACCAATTACAAATTAGAAATATTAAGATGAATGTCATCGTCATAGTCATTACTTCGTTTACAGTTTCTTCTGGTGCACTTGATACAAGCCCCAGGTGATTTCTGGTCACAAAGATAGCATTTGCATCTTTTCCGCTCTGCACTCACTTTGTCCACACCTTCCACATTATCCAATGTACTCTAGGACGTACGATAACACGGAAGAAGTCAATAAATCTCTATTGACAATAAAAATGAATGGTCACATCCATCTCAAATCCTGTTAATGTTCATATCAACTTACCTCATTCGAAAAGTACGTCTCCGGATGCCAGATTGCACAGATGACATGGACCCATTCTCTCTGAGTCGTAGTCTTGTACGCACCTCCTTTCACGGGACATAGAAGACAATCGGGTTTAAACTCTCGTCCATGAAGGCAACTGTGACAACACCAATACCCGGGGTAAACTGCATAAACCCCGTAGCATTCTTGATGAACAGCCAAGTTGCACATGTCACAGTACACAATCTTGTTTGCTCCACCGGACACCGAAGACTTGCAAACACAGCACGGATCCACTTCGTTGTGACCTCCCGGCATCTAACAAAAAAACTGGTTTTATTATTTCCTCATAATCAAATGTTTAAATGTACAATGGCGGGTCACGAGTCGTGACTCACGACCGCAGGTCACAGTGTCAATTTCACTTACTTTGAGAAATGCCTTCAAGTCCAGCCTGGTCATGATCCATTCCATCGTGTCCGGTGTGATGGGATTCATACCTTCCTTTTGACGATCTTCATTCATTAATTCCAGCCATGCAAAATCCACTTCATCCAACACGTATTCATGAAACATATCCGAAGGGTCAGTGGTCAACAAGTTTGAATATCGCGGCCGCTCGATTTCAACGAAATCTTCGTTCACTCGCCAACACTTCTCGTTCCCTGACGATGACGACGACGATGTCGATGCCGAGGCCGACGAAGTCGAACGATTCTTCTTGTTAGCAGGAACCGGAACATCAACTCCCTTCTTATGACTTATTCTAATAGGATCACTATTCTTCATTCCTGACATTCGGAACCATTGGAATTGATTCTTTTCAGGTGGCATTTTGCGTCAAAGTGTCAATGTCAATTTGTCAATATGTCAGATATACGCACTTTCTTTCGTCACTCTTGTCACTGTCACTTATTGTCACACTTGACATATATGAATGCACAAATAAGACCTTTTCAAAAATGAACCGAAAACTGCCGAAAAGTTACAAAACAAAGGAACACAATTACGAAAGTCCGAAACGAAACCAACCACTTTAAATGTTTTCCATGCGAATGCACACAAGAAAACAGCAAAGCACATGCACAGCGCAACAAAGGCAACAATGCAATGAACTATTAAATGACTTACTTTTCTGCTTCAGGCAAAAGACAAAAATAGAATGTAAACAGACCAAGTGACGTCACGCACGCTCAAATTTTGATTTGACATTCTAGTCATTCTACTCTTTTGGTCCAGCAGCTGAGAGCTGTCCTAGATTTAGAGCTCTCAAAATATGTTTTCCAACACTACTTAAACTAATTTAAACTTAAATTAAGCTAAGCTAACTACTCTCGCATTTCTGTCAAATTGTGTCGTCGTTCCATATTGACGACATTGACGAGTGACCAGGACTTTGTTGATACAGGCGTCCTCCGGGTATCCGTGGCTCCCGAGTAAGTATACCAACACGACATTTGAATTCTTGAATCAACTTTCATGTCAATGTCATTATCATTATACTATTCATCTTTTGTGTTTTGTTGGTTTGTTGACAGGCGGTTAAATAAGTCATCATCATAATTTATTTGGACATGGTATCCTCATCAGCACAAGAAGGGAGGACAAGTGACCTTGGCCGTGACACCAAGGCCACCATCCATAAACCCCTGCAGCCACAAGTGCGATTGAGAAAGTGTACTGTTGTACTTCAAATATTGACCCCTCAGATGTTAACAATTATTAATGACATGACGGGTGGAAATCGGACCGGACAGAAGAAAATGAAGTCGTCATCGTCATCTTTAGAGATCAAAAACAACGATCGCCGGACTTGTGGTTATTGTTCCAAAGTGTTTCCTAATGTGTACCATTTGAGAATTCACATGAGGTCACACACGGGAGAGAAACCTTTTTCATGTAAATTATGTTCTCATAGTGCATCAGTCAAGGGCAATTTAAAGAAACATTACAAGTTGGTGCATTTGAAATTATATGACACAGTCTCTGAAACACTTTCTGACATTTGACATGCCGAATTACAATTAACAATGATAATTTATTATTTCAAGTAATTTTTATTGTGGAATGAATGTTACAAAGTTTTTGATTAGAGAAACAAGAATAAAGCAAGTGGAAATTGTGATTGAAATTGACGCTGACATTCCGTTTGACCCGCCTTTCCCTTGATCATTTGTTGACAATCCTTTAATATAGTGTAGAGTGACGTCGTCAATGAAAGTGTCGGATATGATTTGTGGGGCTGACACGTACACACGAATGAGGTCACCTTTGTTAGCTTCGAAAGCGATTCCGTAAGGTCGGTACCCGTACAAGGTCACAGTGCGTTCGTAGCGTTTGACCCCTTGGACGCTGACCCTTAGAGCAGTACCCATACCGGAAGTAGTCACTTTAGCAGACAAGTAGTATCGTCCGGTTTCAGGAGCATAAACGAACTGTTGCACCGTTCTGTCCTTTGCAGATTGCTCGATCCTTCCGGAGAAGTTCCCGTTTAAGGTCATGACCTTGGAAGCTAGTCCGGAAGCCGTCTTCGACCACGGTGGCATGACTCCGGACTCAAAGTCCCCATTGGACAACAGTTCCGATTCCCTGGTATCCAGTTTTGACGACTGGATGACAAAAGTCGTGATAGACTTCGCCGGTGGAGCGTAGGTCAACACTTTGTTGCCAACTTGGAATTCGGAATTGGAAACGTCGCCAAGTTGTTCTGTTGAACTCGTTCTCACTCCTTGAACGCTCCCAATGGACTGGAAAAGGCTAAGGTCATATGTGTACGTGTACGTGCCAATGTCCCGCCAGTTGACGACAACGATGACCAATGTCTCAGTTGCTGAATCGTAAGCAGCCAGTGCATCTTGATTTGTCACTTCGATGATTGAATATCCCTTCTTAATGAACTTTGTAAACTGTGCGAAACCGTAATACCCGGATCGGTAGTGCATTTGTGTCAAAGACGGGTCCGGAACTGTTGCCTGATCATAAAGTACATCGATAAGTCCCCAAGCGCCTGTCTGACCTGGTCCGTACACTTCCATGGTTTGCCAGTACACTGTATTGAATACATTAATCAGTACAGCACTCGCATGACATGACATGACATTACATTACTTGACGAGACGAGTCCTATAAATTAAAAGGAACGTACGCCAGGCTGAAGGCATCATATCCCTCAGCTCACGAACAATCCTTCTGGCTATGTTAAGAGCTTGGTCCATGTTGTTCAAAGGTGAGGAAGCCCAACCCATCTCATTCATCCAAAGACGATGTCCGTCTTTCCTCGTATTGATGTAGAGTATGTCCCGTCGATTGATCTGTCTGTCGTAGTCCCAGTATCCGTGAACGTTCACCTTCTCTATGAACTTTGACACATTCATTCTCTTGAAGTATCGCTGGCTCATAATGGCCTCGTTGACCTGCGTCTCGTCCGCCGTCGTCAACTTTACGTAGTCCATCCCTTTGCTGGTCAACTTGTCACGGACGGCTTTGACAACCGCCACCATCACATTTCGATTCATGTTGCACCCTTCCTGCGTGCTCACAAAGGGGAACCACCCGCCGATCTGAAGAACCCCGGATGGCTCGTTAAATGGCGCGTACGAGGTAAAGGTCACACCGAGGTTGGTGTGGAAGTGTTCAATGACGTCAGCGGCGTATTCTGCAAAAGCTGGCGCTTGCTCGGCTCGAAGATTATTATGAAGAAGACCTAACCCCCATGGATTTCCTTTTGAACAACCGGAAATCGTCATCCTGTAATATTCATTTCAATTATTACTTTAATCATCATTCCATTGTCACACCCGAATTGCAAGTGAACTTAGTTACCATTGCGGAGGACTATTCGAAAAGGCCTCGAAGGTATCGACTCCCAAACGTTGGGCTTCTAGCAGTACTTTGATTTGTCGCCCATCTCGAGTCCCTGTTCCAACCGAATCCGGATGCAAAATTAATCATTTCCCGGATTAGTAAAATAAATTACAGGTTCTATATAAACATCGGTTACATAAATATTCTCCATCCGCGGAATCCTTGAAAGATTCAGACGCGGCTCCAGGTCTGTAGGTTGGATTGTTTGGACATCCGTGACCGTTGGGACCCGGAGTTGTTCCTCCGATGACGTACCTCACAATGTTCAAATTCAAATGGTCTTTCTACGTAGCAAAAAAATCAGGGATATGAATTCAATTGATCAATAAGTCAGTCGCTAACATTGTAATCATAATCAACATTAATATCAAAAACTTGCATGAAAAAGAGCTGTGGTAATGTTGGTAAAAATCTCTTCATTCCAACCACCGAGAAGATCTGCAAACCAGGCCAAAGAAGTACCCCAACCTTCCCACTTGGGAACTAAGATCACTTGAGGGTCCACAAAAAATGATGTGATCACGTTATCCTTCTGACCCAGAACCATTCTAGGTCCACATGACCAAAAGGTCGCACAGGTCACTATAACGGTCAAAAATGAAACTGTAATTCGCATGTTTGCTCGAATTGTAACAATTAAAGCAATCTAAATAATGTTCATCATATACTGATCATTGATCAATCAGTAAACCATTCGTCTCATCCTAATTTCCCAATTTTTGCAATCGTATAATGTGTAATCGTGTAATCAACCATGAATCCAAAATCAATGCAATATCTAAGGAACTGATCATGATTAGTTATCAATTCATTGTTTCATCTTGTCCATCGTAATCGCTGTGTCACCATTATGTTGCGTTGTCAATTGTCATGTACAATTGTGAGCTGGAATAAAGTGATGAAGGCCATGCGTCCATGAGACCTCAGAACAGAGCAGAGAACATTGAGTTTGACGAGTCACCGTTTTTTACAACATTGTCTCAAGGTACAAGGTCACCCCTTTCATTCCAGAATTCCAGAACAGTCTGTCTTCTTGATTCCTTCATCATTCCATGTGATTCCATCTGATTCTGATCTACCAGTTTCTTGTGTTTTATATTAAACTATAATTACCTGGAATTGATAAAATAAAACAATAACTAGCTAATTATAATTTATAATAAATAAAGAATGGAGTCGCCGACTGCTCCGGGTGCGAATGTTGTTTCCTGGGGCATTGTAATAATCGCCGTCACAATCGGATTCTATTTCATGTTCATTTGGAAATCCAGAGCGAAACGAATGCTGGAAAATCTTCCAGGGCCACCAACATTGCCGATTTTCGGGAACGCTTTGGAACTTAATGTGTCCAACGAGTGTAAGCCGATCATTCATCATTATCAAACAATTAAGGATCAAATCAAAATGGATCTCACATTACTGTTGTGGCCAGAATACTTATTTTGTGTTGCATGGCTTTTTCAAGCTAAATGGCTTTCATTGTTTTAGAGACAGGCATTGCTAAAAGTGACCTTGTGACCTTGTGACCTTATCACCTTGTTTGTTCTTGTGTGGCAGATATCATTGGGATACTTGACAAGTGGAATGCTACGCATGGCCAGCGCTATAGGATAACGTTGGGAATGAATCATTATGTTGTGTGTAATCTGGCCAGTGACATTGAGGTATTCGATCCGATCCGAAAAGATCCGATTGCATTTAATTTATTGAATTAGTCCCGTTTTTTTAAAATCCTGTAGTTTTGATTCGTGGGATCCCTTTTGGGACGACGTACTATGGTCCTATGTACGTTGTCTGGGTTCTCAGTCTTCCTTACCTCTTCGTCTCTGATATCCAAGCAATTGAGGTACTTTACGCGTACCATTTAAGTACCCTTTGATTGACCCTTCACTATTTTTTGCCCTTCTCTTCAATCCCTCATCCCTCAGACAATCAATAATCAATATGCAATCACTTTTATAGATTGACTAATATTGATATTGAACTGAACTACTATTTGTATATTTTGTTAGAAAATTTTGTCATCACAAATTCATATTGAAAAGAGTCGAGATTACACATTTTTGTATCCGTGGCTGGGTCAAGGGCTCCTGACCTCTCGGGGTGAGCGTTGGTTCGTTCGAAGGAAGCAACTCACCCCCGCATTTCATTTTAAGATCCTGGACGATTTTCTTGTGGTGATCAATGAGCAAACCCGAGTTCTGGTGGATGTTTTCAAAAACGGGTTTTCGGATGGACGACCCTTCAACGTGTTCCCGTACATTACCCGATGTGCTTTGGACATCATTTGCGAAACGGCAATGGGGAAGAAGATCAATGCTCAGTTGGAAAGTGATTCCGAGTATGTCAAAGCGATTTACCGAATTAGCGAACTGATTCAGCATCGGCAGCTTCGACCGTGGTTGCACCCTGATTTCATTTGGCGGATTACACCTTCGGGGCGAGAGGAGAAAAAATGTCTCGAGATACTTCACGGGTTCACTGATAAGGTCATCAGGGAGAAGAAACTGGAACGGTCTGGTCGTGATGTGAAAGAGGCAGTGAATTCAGACGCGGGTGTTTTCGGAGTGAAAAAGCGACTTGCTTTCCTGGACCTCCTGCTCGAGACTCAGGAAAAGGAGGGGATTTCAAGTCTGAGTGACGAGGCTTTAAGAGAAGAAACAGACACTTTCATGTTTGAAGGTCATGACACCACGGCTGCGAATGCCAACTGGACTACATTTTTGCTGGGGTGTCACCCCGAGTTTCAGAGCAAAGTCCATGAAGAACTTGACGAAATTTTCGGGGACGATCGCGAGCGACCCGTGACCATGCAAGACATGACACAAATGAAGTACCTCGAATGCTGCATCAAAGAGTCCTTGAGACTTTATCCCAGTGTTCCCTTCATAGCAAGAGGACTGCAATCAGACCTTCAATTGAGTATGTAACAGGTCACAAGATCATACCAGATACTTGACCCTACTTTTAATTTATATCCTCTAATTCATCTTTCAGATGACGACGTGACGATCCCCGCTGGAACGACGACATTCATCATGCCTTATCAACTACACCGAGATGCAAAAGTGTTCCCGGAACCAGAAGCGTTTCTCCCCGATCGGTTTTTTCCAGGTGAGACTTTTTGTGTTACGTTTTACCTTTAAAAATGTAGTTTTTGAATGATTCCATCAACCTAACTTCAAAATCTGTTTCGTAGAAAACGCTACCGGGCGAAATCCTTTCGCTTATCTCCCGTTTTCGGCAGGACCTCGAAACTGCATTGGTAAGTGACCCAATCGTACCTTAAAACTCACGCTTTGACTTTGAAGTTCACTTTCTGACTTTATTGTATTAAAAGGTCAAAAATTCGCAATGATGGAGGAAAAAGTGCTTTTGGCTAACATTTTTCGAAACTTTCGCGTGGAAGCTGCGGAACGACGCGAAGATCTCGTCCTATTGGCCGAGCTCATCATGAGACCCAAACATGGACTCTCCATTAAACTTACTCCCAGACATTAAACATTGTCTTTAATACAATTACCTGTGATTAATGAAGGGCAAATTAGGAATTAGTTAATTAAAGACCAGACCTAAACGGGGTATGTTGAGACTTCAAGTTATGTTCCTTTACAATAAGCATAATAGCGCTCGATAGCATTGCATTATGGTCTTATGGTGACCCTTGATGAAGCCTGCTTATGGAGAATCTACTATAGGTTGACCTTTCTACTGAAGTGTCATTTGGGCATTGGTCATTGTCGATGAGAGTGTCTGAGTGTCAACTTCTGTTGTATAATATTGTCGCTTTGTCATTTGTCGTTGCTCAAGAAGCGTCCAAAACTGAAGGAGAAGGGATACTTGATCAACCAAGTGACAAGGGCCGAGCCCAGCCCAGGAGCACTCACATTGATCTTGAATTAGCCATGTCATGTCAAAGGCGGTTTTTGGGCGCTCTGTCACCATCTTGACATTGGCATTCACATTGGAGTCTTGTTTATCGGAGCACTTGAAGTGTCTCTCTCTCTTTAGCTCTTAATGATCCTGAAGACCGACCGCTCCCATTTAGCAAACACTCTCGTAGACACACTCGTCAAGTCATCAATGATCATTGCGAAACGGACAAAAAGAGAGTGGACAGTGGACACTATAACTGTACCGTACACTACTGCTATTTTTCTGTATGCTTCTAATTTTTACATTGTCCATTTCGTTGACGATGCCAACGATGTCTGATGTTGATGACGGTGAGACGACTTTTGTGTGCAATGTCATTGTCCTCCTGGCTGGTTTTACACCTTTTATGTGAAAACAACACGTATTTAATGAACTTTGTCCCACACTATACACATATTTAGGTTGATTGTATACGCATTAACTACGTTTGCAAAAACACAAAAATAATTGCAATTAACAACGCACTCCACCCCATTTTTGCTCATTTTTCAACATTTTTTGCATGATTGTATGACGTCATGTTTCGAGGCCATTGTCCATGTTTTTATTAAACACATTATTTTGGATTTTTAGAAGTTTACGAAGTTTACAAAAAAGTGTGCATCGTTTCATCGTTTCCCTGCAATATGCTTAATATGCATAATGTCAAGCTCTCGTGACGTCACAAAGTCAACGGGACGTTTTGAGAGTGAATGAATCAATGTCAATCACAAGCACAACCACAACGGAGCAAACGAGCATGCCGTTTTAAATTGGAAAATAATTTGAGTCTCATCACCACTCATCAGTGATTCATCAGTATAAACGGACGATCATGAATAATCATCATTAACAGTATTTTGGCATAGTTTATAGTCAAAAAAGTGACAATGGAGAATGCGCACGTGCCATCGAAAGCGTGTGATGATCACAATATTAGTGTTGAAAAGTACGGCGGCTTGATGACCACCGCCGTGAATGACCACTATTGTATTAGACATGGACATGGACACCACACAACACACATGCCAATGCTACACCTTGTAGACTGGTATCTCTCCATTGATATGAGCAGTGACGATGACCGACGCTGCCCAATAGTTAAGCCTATTGTTCCCTAAGGAAAAATTCCCTGGTGATCCTTCGATGTCCTACACAGATATCATTGTTGTTGTTGGACATATCGTTTCCGTTCCTTTCTTCCTTTCCTTCCTTCCTTTGCTTACAACTTTCTGAGAATGGGAATCTTCTAAATGTTGATACTTTATATCTTCCTCTGAAATTGCTTTTTCAAACAAACAGCAACAATAACATCAGACAACTTGTTAATCATTTTATTAAGGTCGCACCGGCCATCGTCCACACCGGCCATCGTATGAATCGTCCATCGTTCATGTCCACATGACCTCGACGCTCATCTTCGACAACAATAAACAGTAGCAAAAGTGGAAAATCGTCAGTCGTCGCAAAGTGTTCATCAAATTGTCGAACAATGCAATCTGCAATGGTTCGCTTGCCCTTCGAACCCAAAATTTTTATTGTTCCCTTCTCAAAAAATGTGCAAAACTTTTTTTGGACGCAGGGCGCAAATGTAAACGTAAAGTTTTTGTACAAAGAAAGACCCAAATTGATGTTTTATTGTGATTGCGACCTCAATTTGGCACTTTGCTCTGTGGCTTTAAATAAACAAATAATGCAAAAATGAATGGTTGCGGTGTCCCACTGTCGTCGATGAATTGTCAACCCAAAATTTGTCATTCGTCACCTTTCTTCTATACTTGTCGTCGTCTTTGTGACGATAATTGCTTAGGTGTCGCAATGTTTGTTCATCGTCATCCTCAAAAACTGCACAACGCTATGCTACTGTACAAGCTATGCAACAATGCAACAGCATATAAGAGCATGTGCAAAAAAAAGACCGCAAATTTTTGCAAAAGTCAATTCCCAGCAGAAAATTAAAGGAAATTGCAAAATAATCTTTCTTTGTTGGTTTCACTTTCTCACACAAAAAAAAGCTGATTACCCTTTTTTTGCAAGAGTCATCGCATATCGTCAAAAACCTCACGTTTTACCAAATTGAAGAATTGTATGCACTTGGACACACACTTGCGACTTGCGCCCACGCTTCTTTTTTTAAAAAAAAAATTTGTAGGAAAACAAACATTATCATGTCCAAAATAATGACATGAAGGAACATGGAACAAACACTTTGCGCTCGTGAGCATTGCTTTTCGGATGACGACGACTTGCGTTCACTCATTAAAAGTGTCCAAGTCTTCATCTTCTCTCGATCCTTTCATCAAAAATCTCCTTCGCCTGTCATTTATTCTTTACCTTCTTTCATTACATTCTGAGCCTCTCAACGAACTCAGTCAAACGTGCACAAAAATTCGCATTTGCAAAAATATCTCAGCAAATGTAAACTCCCATACATTGCAAAACGCAATGAATGTATCCCATGCATTTTTTGACACATTTATTGCATTTTTAAAACATTTTATGAGTTTTATAAGGCCTCTTTTCAATGTAGACGAACTTCTCATTCCCTGTACACGTTCGCACAGCATGGCATGACAAGGTACATTCATCAAGAACGTTACGAAGGCTGAAAACACTGTAATTTTGTGTCTTACAAGTCTAATATCATTTTGCATTGAACATTTGATCTGACTTTAATTAGAAGAAGGTCCGGAAAAAAAGTAATTAAAAGACTTCTTTTTCCGAATTCTGCAAAATGAGCTTTGGACAATTTTTCTTTGCTCCGCGCCGTCGTCCGGCGCTCTGTAATTCTACTAAGACGACATTCCGTGACATGACATGACATGACGTGACATGACGATGAACAACAGACAGAGACTCAACCCCGCTTTAATACATTTTGACTATGATTACGTGTGAGTTTGTGTCTTTGCTCTGCTTTCCACGCTGCTCATAAATGTTATGCACACATTGCATAGACGGCCCCGCCGAATCGCACACCGCCTTTACCTTTTCTTGATCCTTCATCCCATCATTAAAAGACTTGTGTTATAAAGTGTACTCGTTTACATTTAACTATGAAGTCAGGTATATGAAGGGAGTAGGCAAATGGTGTAACGAGTGCTGTACTGTGTTACTGTGTACTTCTGTCCTGTGCTACTTCTCATTTGACTCTGCTCATACCTGTGGTATGGTAACTTCATAAGGTAAGTTGGCACAAACGTCTTAAGTGGATGCTTGACTCAAGAATAAGATAGCAAAATGTCTTCGTATGTTATCAAAACATTCCTTCTCATTGAGTCTCTAGAAAGAAAGAGTGTAGACGGCATTGCTGAGTTGACTCCTGCGGCGAGCGGAACTCTATGCAAAACTAACTTGAAACTCACTGGAGACACTGCTGGACTAGTTTTTTTGTGTGAAGGTTGAAAAAAGCGTTGAAGTTGAAGGTACTAGTTTCACCTGTGTGCTCAATCAACAGCCATCCCAAATCACACCTGTCCAATTAAAGCTTGTTCCACTCTCCAGGATTATGTCCTCTTGACATTCATTGTCTCAGCAGGATCACGACCAATCCCTGTCATTCATAAACCTACTCTCAAAATGACGACTTGTATTTCTTCAGTGGCAATCTCAAACTTACCTGTGCAAGGAAACTTGTGATTGATTCATTGTTGACCCACATTGTGTGTGTTTTTAACCTTTTAACCCATCAAAAATGTCACGTTTAGTGTTGATCATCGTGACAGTTGCAGTGTTCGTGACATGTGGACACAGTAACGATTTAAATGCCAAAGTTGTAGTGAAACGAGACGCAAACTCTAATGTTAACTCTAATGTGAACAATAATGCAATTAATAGTAATCTTTTGGCGGGTATTAACCCGGCGCTTTTGCTCGCTGCGCTTGCAAATGGATCCAGTGGTTTGGCGTCCCTACCCGTCGTAACAACGCCGGCCCCAACTCCACCACCCTCTGGAAGTGCAGAAAGTGAGTCATTGGTCATTGTTGTTATAAAATCAATTAAATTATGTAATTAGCAATTTTTATTCAAATGCAAATGGTCGATTCCTTGATCACGATTACGTAAATTAAAGAGATAATAAGGTGCGGCTAGGCGAGGCTATGAAACAGGAAAAACTCTTTCATGTGCTGTGCGCATGCAAAATATTCGCAAATGTGATTTATTCGACACGAGGACACGCAGGACTGGAATAACGACCAAAAATCAACTGGAAAAATAGGAATTTGTCGACATTTTTCAATTAAAGCGGACCCCGGCTTTGGGTCTGGACAAGCGTTACGAAATCCATTGTTTTTGAAGGTCAGGTGCAATTTGCGACAAAAGAATGAAGATGGATTGGCTTGGCTTTGTCTCGTATGGGAGACATTGTGAGAGAATGGAAGCGAGAATTCATGTATAAAATGGCAAAATGCTCAAAACAGCACCACACCCTGTCAAAACAGCGATTTGATCTTGGTGATCAGTGATCATTTTGAGTTGAGTCAAGGTGAACCACATTTCAGTGCATGAGAACAGGAGAAGTGAACTGAGAATTGCATTTGCTGAGATCAAGTTCTCAAACGTACCAACCATAAATTCGCAAATAATCTTTTTTTTGCAGCGCCTGCACTTGAGGCTACCAAAATAAATCCTATTTTTTGATAGATCTAGTCCAAAGCTGAGGACAGCGGAGCAGAACAGACCGCAAAACAACGGCATTGTCAATTTTGACTTTGTGACCACAACGACAGGCGACAGTCGAGTCCATAAGTCGACAGAGATCAACAAGAAACGCTTTCGTTCCTTCTTCTAAGGTTTAGGCGTTGTCCTTACAAAGCCAAGCCATACCAAACAGGCCAAAACACTCTCGCTGGATCACTTTTACTACTGTTATCAAATTATCAAAACCCCATTTCGCTTGATATGTGAATCATATCATGTCAAATTGTTACTGATTAATAGCGCATAATCCACAATATATTTCACTATGAGGAAAAAGGTCGTCAATTCCGTCCCAAAAAAAAACCTGATTAGTGCTTTGTGTTGCTCAGATGATCTTGAAACAAATTCCTCGTTTTTTGCCAATTAGGACAATTATCTCTTCTAATTCGATTACATACAATTACGATTACGGTAGTACAACTCCACAAGAAATGTGCATTTTTGCACTTAAACGGTCGGTTCCTAATGCCAATATTTGTTCCTAACACAGCGTGGATGGGAATGTCGACAATATATCGACGTCGACATCGTGAGCAAGGGATCGTGACTGCTCAATAATTGACCTGCTCTTGTTCAAACAAAATGCATTCAAGCATGGATCCTACGTGTGCCAACTTGTGAATGCAAAAAGGCTAGATTAAAAGGAGGCTCTACATTTATTGTTTCATGCTTGCAATTCTGACATTTCTTATTTAATGCTATTGACGATGACGACGATGTCTCGAATTGGTCACCGTCACCGTCACCACTCCTCGCTGAACGTTAAGCACATAACACAATTCAAGGTGAACGACTGAACGAGAAGAAATGCACGTATACAAGACAGGCAGAAGAGAATTGAGCATAGCATAAACTGGCATTCGATAATATCCTCAAATCGAATCAAAATGTAATGCGAATGCTTTGCGAATGCGAATTTGCGAATACGAATGCAAATATGATTGTTAGACAGGTGCAGGTGGTTTTGCTTCAAAAGTCTCTCACTCGTATCTAATGTTATACTGAATGATCGCTACCATTATTATGCACTCATTGCAAAATTCGTACTGCACTCTTGCATGCACATTTTATTGCAGTTTCAATCTGACTGAGAATTTAAAGTCTTTGCAGCAGCAGGAGGATACTCTAAGGTACTTAAAGGTACTTAAAGGTCAAGAAGGTTGGGTCACCGCTGAGCACAGACAAGTGTTATACATTTAGTTATACATTTCTGATTGATGGCAAAATTCCGTAGTGATTGACAAGCTGAACGGCGGCGGCAACGGCACATGCGATTTCATGTGATTATTTCTCAGCATGGAATTCGCAACGACAAGCCAGAACAGAGAACAGTGATTGGTTTATTTAGGACGATGAAGACGAAGGAGTCGAAACGCCTAACTCATGTGTGTCCATTGTATGTGGACACTAAGGATATTGCATCTACTAAATTTCATGTTGAGTGGGCACATCGTCACGGAACGGTGGACAAGAATCGGGCAAGTGACCAAACTGCAATGGCTTAGTTTGACCAAGTCATCGGAAATTGAAATGGAATGTTGCTTTTAGTGCTTTGGTGCTGTTATACATTGCGTCACAACAAAGGAGCACAACAGTCAATGCTTCATTGGCCTTGTGTGAAAAAATGACCAAGTCAAGCGAACTCAAGTCGCAAAACTCTCACTTTCTCATTTATGAATCGACGATGACGCGACGACGCGGCGGAAAGTAAACATGAGTAAAATGACAATTGGTTTAATGCGACAGAACAGGAAGGCAAGGGCCAAAAAGTATATGATAGGAAATAGGATTGATGTCGCTAAAATTGCTAATTGTT